>PVLC010013586.1:0-41340 GCA_004027655.1 Graphiurus murinus | reverse complement strand
CCTTCCTTCCTTCCTTCCTTCTTTCCTTCCTTTCTTTTTTTTCCAGTACTGGGGGTTAAACCCAGAGGCATTCTACCTCCAAGCTACACCCCCCAGCCCTATTTTTTATTCTTTATTTTGAAACAAGACCTCACTAAATTGCAGAGGGCCTCACTAAGTAGCTGAGGCTGGCCGCAAACCTGCGATCCTCCTGTCTCAGCCTCCCAAGCACTGGAATTACAGGCATGCACCTACATGCCCAGGTCATCCTGGGGTTTTCAAGCAGAAGAAAAATAGTCTTTTGACACATGACAGGTAAGATGTTGCCACGTGTGGGTGTGGTGGCACATACCCGTAAATCCCAGTACTTGGGAGGCTGAGACAGAAGGATCGCAGGTTCAAGGACAGCCTCAGCAACTTAGAGAGACTCTCTGCAACCTAGCAAGACTCTATTTCAAAATAAAAAATAAAGAAACAAAAAGGGCTGGGGGTGTAGCTCAGGGATAGAATGCTACTATGCATTGGAATGCTCCAGCGTTCAATCCTTGGTAACACACACACACACACACACACACACACTGCCATGCATAAGAGATCTGGGCATTGAAGAGTCCCTCATGCACTAAATTATGGGATCCCATTCTGTGGGTTGGGTTTTTTTTTTGGGGGGGGTACTTGGGATCTAATAACCCAGGGGTATTCTGCTTCTGAGCTATACCCCCAGCCCTTTTTATTTTGAAACAAGCTCTTGCTAAGTGGCGGAGGGCCTCGCCGAGTTGCTGGGGCTGGCTTCAAACCTGCAATCCTCCTGTCTTAGTCTCCCAAGTACTGGGATCACAAGCGTGAGCCGCCATGTCTGGCTATGAGAGCCCGTTCTGTACCAAGCATTACCCTACCTTTCCTGCGAGGAACTTGTGTCTGTGAATGCAATTACTGTATGTCAGCAACCTGCACACTTATATCTTGGATTTGATTTTTAGATTATGAGCCCGGCAGCAAAAAGAAACAGGAGCCCCCCCCCTCACCCCAGAGCTGCCTTGGGCATTTGGTGACTCCAAGGCTGTGACCCGAGCTGATGGCTGTCACCAGCTCTTTCAAGTGCTAGAGTGCATTGGAAAATTCCCCTCACGGCCATCATCCTGCTACAATGGTCAAGTTCAGCAGCGAGGGCTCCTTGGGCACGAGCTGCTTCATGGCGGTCAGCCACGGCGACGCGGGTTAGTGCTGAGGCCGCTGCCAACATGAATCGTGAACATTCCCGCCCCCCGAGTCCCCAACGCCCATCTAGCACCTGGGTCACTCCTCAGACCAATTTTCTATCAGTTGGAGTCCAATCAGGAGACAGAAATTACACAGGAATGTGAACAAGAAATGTCTAATTTTAGAATTATTAACCGCAACAGGGGATTGGAGTAATGAGGGATTAGCTAGTAAGAAATAAAAAGAAGTCTAAAGAATAGAGGCTTGAAGTCAGCCTGTGGCCAATTCTTTCTCCCTCCCTCCCTCCCTCCCTCCCTTCCTTCCTTCCTTCCTTCCTTCCTCCCTCCCTCCCTCCCTCCCTCCCTATTCTGCAATTCTAAGATTGAACCCAGAGCCTCACACATGCTAGATAAGCACTCTACCCCTGAGCTACACCCCCTGCCCATTTTATTTTATTTTGCAGCACTGGGGATTGAACTCAGGGGCATTCTACTCCCAGCCCTATTTTTTTTATTCTTTATTTTGAAACAGGGTCTCACTAAGTTGCAGAGAGCCTCACTAGGTAGCTGAGGCTGGCCGAGAACCCAGATCCTCCAGTCTCAGCCTCCCAAATGTTGGGATTACAAGCGTGCGCCACCACGCCCGGCTCATTTTATTATTTTGTTTTGAGACAAAGTCTCACTAAATTTTAGCCCAGGTGGTCTCAAACTTGCGATCCTCCTGCCTCGGCCTCCCAAGGAGGTGGAAGGGCAGGTGTGTGCCGCCACGCCTGGCTCTGCCTCAGCGCCCATGCTGTCTGTCCCCGGGCTGCACCCGGTCCTGTTCGGGCCCCAGCATCCTTTGGGAGGCCAGGCCTGAGGTCTGCGGAGCTGGCGGGCCCAGCGAGGAGGCAGCAAGCTGTCCCCACCTTGTGCTGAAGTTCTGTAGCCAGGAACTCCATGCGTCTCCACTGTGTTCAAGATCGGGTACCAATCTGTCCCCCTCCCTCCTCTCTGCCACTTGTCGCTTCTTCTCCTTCCCCAGGGGCCGGGCGGGGCCGAGGCAGGCCCACAGTGCACAGCCAGAGCGCCATGGTCTTCTGCAGAAGGCCATCTCAGCTGGGAGCACCCCTCCATTCTTCAGTGGTGGGGGGGGGTGGAGAAGGAAGCGCCTCCCACCCCCTCTTTGTTTGTGGTTGTGCAGGAAGCACCTGTCATCTGGGATGGGAGGCCGACAGCCGGGATGGGGGTCACCCTGTCCTCAAAGCCCTGGGGGGTCTTTTCTGGGGGATTTCATTAGAAAAGGCCATGTTCTTCAGCTCTGAAGACGAAGGTCTGATGCTTAGAGGAGAGGAGACTATATCTCACCACCTTCTTCCATCTTCTTTTTTTTTTTTTTGGTACTAGGGATTGAACTCAGGGGCATTCTACCTTCGAGCTATACCCCCAGCCCTATTTTTTATTCTTTATTTTGAAACAGGATCTCACTAAGTTGCGGAGTGCCTCACTAGGTAGCTGAGGCTGGCCTCGAACCCGGATCCTCTGGTCTCAGCCTCCCGAATGCTGGGATTACAAGCGTGCGCCACCACGCCCGGCTTCTTCCATCTTCTAACCTCATTGTCTCGGGGCCTGGACAGTCTCCTACCCTCCAGCCTCCCGCCCATGCAAAACAGGGTCAGAACAGCACAGTGGTCAGCGTGCAGCCCCCAGCGTGGGGTTAGCTGCTTCTAACTCCAGTCACCTGTTCGCTGGCTGTGTGACCTGGATCAAAGTGCTCACCCTCTCTGTTCCCCACTTTTCTGTTCCATTGAGTGGGGAATAATAACAGCACCCAGACAATGGACTTACCTACGTACCTACCCAAACGTGACGTTTGTGAGCCATAGACAGACAATAGAGCTTAGAAAGCCGCGTCTGGTGTGGGGTGTATGCCTGAGGTGCCAGTACTTGGGAGGCTGGGACAGGAGGCTCACAGGTTCAAGGCCAGCTTCAGCCACTTAGTGAGGCCCTGTTTCAAAATAATAAATGAGCCAGGCGTGGTGGTGCATGCTTGTAATCCCAGTACTTGGGAGGCTGAGGTTGGAGGATCCGAGTTTGAGGCCAGCCTCAGCTACTTAGTGAGGCCCTCTGCAACTTATTGAGACCCTGCTTCAAAATAAAGAATAAAAATAGGACTGGGAGTGTAGCTTAGAGGTAGAATGCCCCTGGGTTCAATCCCCAGTACTACAAAATAAATAAATATAAATAAATAAACAAATAAATAAGTAAACAAATAAATAAATAAATGAATGAGAAGGGTTAGGGGTGTAGCTCAGAGGTAGAATGCCCCTGGGTTCAATCCTTAGGACCACAAAATAAATAAGTAAGTAAGTAAGCAAATCAATCAATCAATAAATGAGAAAGGTTGGGAATATAGCTCAGAGGTAGAATGCCCCTGGATTCAATCTCCAGTACAAATAAATAAATAAATAAATAAATAAATAAATAAATAAATGAATGAGAAGGGTTGGGGTGTAGCTCAGAGGTGGACTGCCCTTGGGTTCAATCCTCAGTACCGCAAAATAAATAAATAAGGATTGGGGGAGTAGCTCAGAGGTAGAATGCCCCTGGGTTCAATCCTAAGTACACCCCCCCCCAAAAAAAGAAAGAAGAGCAGTGCTTAGCAGGTTAGCAGGTAGGTAGCACTCGGGCACCCACCAGGGGAGAGCCCTGGAGAGCAGGCAGCAGAGGCAGAGGAGCTGGGGCCCCAGCGGACCCCAGCCAGAGCCTCCATGTGGGTCATGGAACGGAGCCCACACTGGCCCTGGGTTGGGGCTGGCCAGGAAGGGCACTGGGGCGGCCCTGTCCGGGTCTCACGCAGCCTGTGGGGTGGGCAGGAGGTGGAGAGGCTTCCTATGGGGGGGAAACTGAGGCCTCCAAGGTCCCGAGGTGAGGGCTCCTCTGTCGGAACGTGCACACAGCTCTTGGGCCCGGCTCAGCACCCTGCAGCTCAGGAGGCGGCTCGGGGTGCTCCCAGGGGACCCCACACTCCTCCCCGGGCACCCATGAGCTGCGTCCTCACCCTGCCACCCGTCCCTGGAGCAGCACGTGGGTCCCCAGGGGTCGAGACCCTTCCCTGCGCTATGTCCCAAGAGTGTCCTGGGGCCTTTGCAAGCCTGTCGCCCCGGTTGGGTGGGAGGAAGGGGAGCTCGTGAGGCTCAGATGGGCCGGGCCTGGTGCAAGGCCACACAATGGAGGCCGAGGGGTGCAGGAGGGGAGCCAGGGGCGGGCGGGTACCGCTGAGCAACAGGTGTTCCGGGGCCGGGGCACGGAGGACACGTGTAGCCTCCTTCCCAGCTGCGTTTGGGGCGGGGAGGCTGCAGTTGGAGGCTGGGAGGGTGGCCGAGGCCGAGGTCCCTTCCACGGGCCAGAGAGGTCCACTCTGCAGTGACACTCGCCACCCACCGCTCACTAATAATCAGGACCGGAGCGATGGAGTCGGCCTCGGAGTAATTGGCTGGGTACACGTCTGGCCCAGCCGGGGCACAGGGCCTGGGTTAATGAGGAAAACTTGCCCGCCGGTCAGAGGCCGCCGGAGCCGCCCCGCAGGGACTGAACTTTTAGTGGCTGCTTTTCAAGGTTGCAGAAAAAAAAAAAAAAAAAAAAAAAGGAGGGGGGTGCAGAAAAGGGAAGACGCTGTTTTCGTGCCTCTTGCTTCATTTGCATAAGGTGAAAAATGTTTCCATAGAAACAACCGGAGTCTGTAATTTTTGAATAACGATTTCTGCACAAGGCGCAGCCCGTCTTTTTTTCAAAAGGGAATTAAGACCTCTCAGCCGGAGTTTCCACCTGCACAAAGAGGGCCACGCCGCTCGGGGAGGCCGCGGGAGCTGTGCCTGGATCTCAGGCTGGAGCCCCTGCCCTGCCCGGGCCTCAGTTCCCCTCCTGTGAAATGGGGAGAGTGAGGGCGGACGAGAACCCACAGGGGCCGCACCTCCTGCACTTGGAAGTGGGGCAGGGGCGGGTGTGAGCCCCCGATCTCTGGGTCCCCAGCCTGGATTCTGAAGCTGGGGTCCCGGGCGGTCCACAGGAGGCCGGGCAGAGTCTGAGGCCCCGCAGGACATCCAGGCTGCAGGGACGGGTTCCCCCTGCTGGCCTGGGCCCGCTACCCTTCCCTGGACCTCAGCGCTGACCGCCCCGGCTCACTGGCGCGAGGGCGGCGGCCTCGCCTGGCCGCCTCTGCCCCCTGGCGGCCCCAGGACACCGTAGCAGCTACTAGCCCCAGGCCCTCAGCCAGCGGTGCAGCCCAGGGCTCAGCCAGGGGCCGCCTTCCCGCTGGGAGTTTTGCAGAGGGGACTGCAGCTGTGGGGCAGGAGAGGGGCCCCAGGAACACCCCGAAACTGGGCTTCCTCCCCAGGCCTCAGAACAGACGACTTCCACAGATGGCCGCCTGGAGTCGGGGGGCTTCTTAGGACCCCCTGAGATTCCCCACTGGCTCTGCAGGCCTGACTCAGGCACAGGATGTGTGTGTGTGCACCAAAGCTGAGAGGCTCAGAGTGAAGACTGCCAGGTATAATCTAGGGGACTCTTCTGTGCCCCCCATATCACAAATGGGAAGACAGAGGCCCCGAGGAGGCCCGTGGCTTCCCACCGGGGAGGCCCTGTGGGTTGCGTCTGTCCTGAGGCCGGCACAGTGAACTGGGGAGCCAGCCAGGTGTGCTGGCGACAGAAGACAGTACTGCGGCTGTTGTCGTTGTTGACCCGGGCTGGCTTCACATGTCCTCCTCCCTGAGCTGAGGGTTGCAATCGCATGCAGGGACATGGGCTGCAGGGCAGAGACGTTCTGGCTTAATTATAGCCAGAGGAGGAGACACGAGCTGCCAGCCCGAGCCCAAAGCCCAGGCAGGGAACACGCCTTCGGACGCCCTTCCTTCCCTTTTTATCTTTAAGAATTACCTGTGATTTGCCTCTGTGACCCCACTGGCCAGGGGCTGCAGGGGACCCTCCCTAGGCAACTCCTGCATTCTCGCAGCTCACGCAGTCTCCAGGTGGCTGGCGAGGGTTGGGGAGGTGGCTTTTGAGGAAAGGAGGCGAAGCTTTGAACACCCTGGTAGGTGCTTGTGGGCTGCAGCGGGTGGTCGAGGACCCCGGCCGCCTCTGAGTCTGCAGAGGACAGAGGTGGCCGGGCCCGAGCCTCAGCTGGCGGTCCACTCCCCTGGCAGGGCGCTGCGGGGTCCTGGGTCAGGGCGCTGTCCACCGGCATGGAGCATGGTAAGGCAGAATCAAGGCCATTTGACACTGTCTTCTGCACCCCGTTCCTTGCGTCCTAAGGCAGGACAGCCGGCAGATACGGGACAACCTGGGACACAGGGCCCAGCTGAAACGGAGGCAGCTGCAGGGGAAAGAATTGGCCAGTGGGCCGGGCGTGGTGGCTCACGCTTGTAATCCCAGCATTTGGGAGGCTGAGACCAGAGGATCCGGGTTCGCGGCCAGCCTCAGCTACCTAGTGAGGCACTCTGAAAATTAGTGAGACCCTGTTTCAAAATAAAGAATAAAAATTAGGGCTGGGAGTGTAGCTCGGAGGTAGAATGCCCCTGGGTTCCATCCTTAGTACCACAAAATTAAAAAAAAAAAAAAAAAAAAAAAAAAAAAAGAATTGGCCAGTGGGCGGAGGGGGCCTTGGGGAAGCCACTTTCTCTGGCTGGGACTCTGTCTCCGCATCTGTGAAGTGGGCTCTGGGCAGGCTGCTTTGGTGGACAGCAGCTCAGGCTGAGTCCCCTGGGCTTGGGGGCTCCTGAACAGCGGTGGACACTCCTCCTTGCCCAAGCCAGAGCCTGGAAATCCAGGTGTGAAGCCACACCGAAAGAGTAGGGAGCTGGTTATCCTTGGCACCCAGCTCCTGGCTGGCTGCTAACTGCCTGGGGGCGGGGGCCACCCAAGCTCAGTCCCTGGGGGGTCACTGATGTCCTCGGCGGCGGCGCTTTGGGGAAGACCCTAGAGTACTTTTTCACAGTGGAGCGAAAGCGCCCAAACCCTAAAGCTGCATCAGGACACACGTGGCGTCTCCGGGCGCAACTCAGTCCTTGAAGCATGCTGAGGGCAGCACAGGAGGGAAACTGAGGCACGGGGAAGAAGCTGGTTCCCGTGGCCACGCAGAAGGAGATGCTGACTTCTGATCAGTGAGTCCAGTTGGGGGGCGACTCAGCTGGCACGACGTGGGGGCCCTCTTTGAGGTAGGACACAGAGTCCTGCGGAGGGTACGCAGTCAAGAAGACAAGTGCAGCCGGGCTTATGATCCCAGTCCTCGGGAGGCTGAGACAGGAGGATCGAAGGTTCGAGGCCAGCCTCAGCTACCTAGTGAGGCCCTCCACAACTTAGTGAGACCCTGTTTCAAAATAAAGAATAAAAAATAGGGCTGGGGGTGTAGCTCGAAGGTAGAATGCCCCTGAGTTCAATCCCAGTACAAAAAGATTTAAAAAGAAAGAAAGAAAGACAAGGGAAATCACAACACAAAAAATGGACCTGCTTGAGAAGTCTGGGAAAAATCACAGATGGCAAGATGGCCAGTATCAAGATCCTGAAAAGCAGAGTGTGGTGGTACACCCCTGGAATCCCAGTACTTGGGAGGCTGAGACAGGAAGATCATAGGTTCAAAGCCAGTCTCAGCAACTTAGTGAGACCCTGTTTCCAAATAAAAAAATAAAAATGACTGTAGGTCTATACCTCTGAGGTAGAATGCCTCCGGGTCCAATCCTCAGTACAAAAAAATAAAAAGGCCCTGAGAAGTCCACCGCTGGCTAGACTCAAACCCGGGTCCCAGACTCCTTTTCTAGTGCTCTTTCGGCCATAGCAGGCAGCTTCCTCCTTCACATTCGGTTCCCCATGGATAAGTCTCTTCGTGGACGCGGATTCTGAAACGGTTCTGTCCTGCCTGCGCCCTTCCCCGAGCAGGCAGTGGGGTGCTCTCGCGTGGAGCTGGGCTGGCGGTGTTGGGGGGAGGCTGGCTGCGCCTGGCACCCATTTACATATTCCCTGAGCTCCTGTGCGTGCGTCAGGAGCCTCCCCCCCCCCAGCCGGTCCTCAAGGCACGACTCCCCAGGCAGATGAAAGCTTGGTGGAGTTGTGCGACTTGGAAGTCAGTTGGGGGAAGAGTTCCGCTGAGAGCGGCCAGTGGGAGCCGCCGGGATGGCTGATCTACCATGGAGGCGGCGTCGGTGCCACCCGGCGTGCCAGGCGGAGAAAGGACCCGGGAAACTGACAGCCGGGTCCTGGAAGGAGGTGAGCCGGGGGGACCTGGGGCTCCCCGCAGCCCCAGAGGAGGGCCCCGGGGGGAGGGGCTGCCTCTGGGGTCCCGGCTTTCGGGGTGACCAGGAGCAGCTGCTGCAGAGATGGCTCTCGGAGCGCGGCAGGGCCGGGTCAGGTGGGTATGACTCAGCCTCCTGCTCCGTCTCCTGCTCCTCCTGGAGAGGCGCTGCAGGGTGGTGGGGGGGCAGAAGGCGAGGGGCTTGTTCTCCCCTGTGGGCCTTGGGGTCCCCTTTCACCCTTTCAGGTGGGCACTTGGTTGGGGCATCTCAGCAAAGCAGCCCCCGAAGAGGACAGGTGCTTTCACCCTGGGCGCAGAAAGGTTAAGGCTCTCCCGTTTTACATCACTTATTCATTCAACAAGCACGCGTTGAACTGTGATCGAGTCATTGTCCTTGCCTCAGGAGCCCCCGTCAGCAGCCAAGTGTGACAAACTGCAGGCTGGGGGAGGACGGGGTCTGGACAGACGGAGGGACCAGCCAGGGGCCGGGGGAGCCAGGGTTGGGCTGCGGGAACAGGTCCTGTTGCCTGGGCGTCCGGTGGTAAGAAAGAGCCTTTCAGAAGAGGACGGAGCCCGGGGAGGCTTGCAGGCGGGCGGGGAGCACCTGCAGGGTCGGGGCACAGGGTGTGGTCAGACCCCAGGAGCTGCAGGGTCCGTCCTGGGGCGGGGATGAGGGGTGACCTGCGGCTTGGCCAGTGGCCAGGCTGTAGCCAGGGGCCAAAGAAGAGTCAGGGGCCACCATGAGTCGGGAGGCAGGGAGGACGGGGAGGACGGGTGTGGAAGGGGATGGAGAGGCTGCTTCCCTTCTTCTTCCTCCCCCTCCTCCTCCTCCCCTCCTCCTCCCCTCCCCCTCCGTCTCAGCTCCTTGTCCCTGGACACTGCCAAGGAGCAGCAGGGCTGCCTCAACCTCCCTCCCCTCCTGCCCCGTGACCCTTGCCTTGGAACCTTCTAGAACAGCAGCTCCTTCAGCCTGGGTGCCCCCCCCCCCCAGGTGAATTGCACCACCTGGGTTTATTCTGTCTCAGCTGCAGGCACGGCGAGGTCTGGCTACCCCAGCAGCCATGCTGACCAGGAGGCGTGCAAGGGGTCACTGGCCTCTGTCCAGGCCTCGGAGGCGGAGGCCGTGCGGGGAGCCCCGAGCTTGGGAGAGCTTCTCCTCTGCCTGCGCCTGGCTGGGGGGCCCACAGGAAGCACACCCTAAATCTACCAGGGAGCGAGGTTTTGTGGCTCAAGTGGTCGTCACTTGGCCCAAAGAGGGCTGGTTTTTAAGGGAATTCCTCGGGATTCAAAACCCCGGGACCATGGGGTACTCTTGCTAATGTTGGCCAGAGCACTTAGTACTCCTCAGTTTGGTGAGATCAGGCTGAAAGATTCTGCTCTGAGCTGGGTGTGGTGGCACATGCCTGTAATCCCAGTACTTGGGAGGCTGAGACAGAAGGATCACAGGTTCAAGGCCAGCCTCAGCAATTTAGCAAAGACCCTGTTTCAAAATAAAATAAAATAAAATAGGGCTGGGGGTGTAGCATGCTTCTAGGTTCAAACTTCAGTACCTAAAATTAAATTAAATTAAATCCTGCTCTGAGCCAGGTATGGTAATTCATAATTCACGCCTGTAATTCAGCACCTAGGAGGCTGAGACAGGAGGATCACAGATTCAAGGCCAGCCTCAGCAATGTAGTGGAGGCTTTCAGCAACCTAGTTGAGACCGTGTTTCAAAATTCAAAATTAAAAGGGCTAGGGGTGTCTCTTGGAGGTAGAATGCCCCCCAGGTTCAATCCCCAGTACCAATTAAAAAAAGAACAATCCTGCTCTGCCCACAACAGGGGCTTCTTGGACCAAGTATGTCGAGGCAGGGGAGGTAGCTGAGCGCCCGAGGAACCCCGGGCTGCCGGGTTGGGAGTGGGGGACGCAGGGCCCCCGGTCAGCAGGAGAGTAAGAGCTTTGGAATGCTCAAACTTCTTCCAGCCAGGACCCCGGGCCTCACGGCGCACGGTCTCCAAGCCAAGGCCGGAAAGGCTGACCCCACCTTCAGGAGAGCACGGGGACTGGGGGGAGGGAAGGCAGGGAGGCAGGGGGCCAAAACAGGGATTCTGGGGCCTGAGGCTCCGTATAGGGAAGCCAGCTCTGTTCCCTCCAAGAAGAAAAGGAAGTGAGTTCATTTGAGGGCTGGGGATTTGCTCAAGGCTAGGAGAATCTTTCCAATCCCCTTCCCCCGGGGCCGGAGTGGGGCCCCTGCGTCCACACCAGGCGGGCCTGGAGCAGCTTGGGCAGCTGGCACCCGGGCCCCTGCCCTGCCCCCATGCCAAGCCCGGTCCCCACCGGGCCCCCTCCGCCCGGGCGCTACTGTACCGGGCCGGAGGCTCCGGAGGCCAAGCACCGCCTGCCCGGTCAGCCCCCAGCAACCCCAGCCAAACGGCGGGCTGGATTTTCCACATGGGGAGCCAAACCCAAGCCTTGGCCTCCATTTTCTTGTTAGAGTGAAAAAGAAAACCTGGAACTGTCGACTGTCATGGGGCAGGGGGCAAGGCCGCCTCGCTGAGACCAGGATGGAGGAGGCGGCTGAGGTGTGGGCTCGGAACGGTACCGGGCTCGCTCCTGCAGACCCAGGATGGGGGACTGGGGAGAAACTGAGGCCCCTGAGAGAGCAAGGGGGGCCTCGGCGCAGCACAGAGCACACAGGTGCCCAGTGGATGTCCGTCCCACCAGCTGCTCTCCCCGGGACTCAGTTTACCATTCTGGTTCAACAGTGAAACCGCCCGGAGTGGTGGTTTTTGTGGGCTCAGGGTGTCCCGGGGGGGCCGGTCTTGGGGTGTCTGGGACCCACCCTCCTGTTTAACCAGGGTGATCTCTTAAAAATCTGTTCTGTGTTTTGTGCTTCTGAATAAGAATTTGCTGGAATGGAAAGATCTGGCAATGAGAAAGAAAGAGAGGAGGGAGGAGAGAGAGAAGAAGAGAGGGGAGAGGAGAGCAGAGAGAGAGGACAGGAAAGAGAGAGAGAGGAGAGAGAAAGAGAGGAGAGAGAGAGAGAGAGAAAGAGAGAGAGATAGAAGAGGAGAGGAGAGAGAGGAGAGAGAGAGAAAGAGAGAGAGACAGGAAGAGATAGATAGAGAGAGAGAGAGAGAGAGAGAGAGAGAGAGAGAGAGAGAGAGAGATTGATTTTGGAGAGCTCTGTGCCATAGGTCCACAAACAGCGACCTCTAGCCCTCCTGCCCCCAGTCTGCTACTCAGAGTGAGCCCCGGTGGGCACCATGGGGAGGTGGCCTGGCTTTGGAGGGACGCTGGTTTCAGGATGACCTTGTGCCTGCTGTCACCTCCTTGCAGGCCAGCCTGCACCCAGCTGGGATTATGGGGACTGTCAGAAGCGGAGCGCAGCGGCCCTCCCCACCGCGGGGGCCTCTGGGAGGGAACACATAGCTCTCACCCCTGCCCGCTGCCTCACTGGGCTCGACTGTAAAATGGGTATAATCAGAGCGACTCTTTATAAAGTTGCAGGGCTCCCTGAGATTTCGCTTCTGCGGCCCTGGGTGCGGGCAGCCCGGCCTCTAGCAAGAGCCCCATGGCTGCTACCCATCCTATCATGAGGAAGACTCCTCTGGCTTCTCCAAGAACACAGCGCTCGGCGGCCGCACTCCGAGGTTATGTATTGCTCTGGTCTTGAGGAGGAAACAGAGGCAGGAGGCCCCGGGCGGCAGAGGTGGGGCCGGCTTTCTGGCTGCTAGTCTCCCAGGCTGGGCCGCTCTGCAAACTCTTCAAAAGGAACCAGGCCGTGAGCCCGGAGGCCCCGAAGGCAGCTTTGATGCGTCAACTGGAGGGGCAAGTTGATCACACGCGTCCTAGGTGCCGCCTGCTTCCCTAGCAAACGACTTTAAATGCTGTTTTTCAGGCTCTCCCCTAATGGGCTGGGTGTTTATGCCTCTTTTTTTAAGGGCCTCATCAAAGAAGATGCCATAATGATGCTCCTAACTTAACAGCAGTAGTTTAGAAGGGATGAATTATTCACATCGGAGATGAAACGGACTCTGCGAGCGGGGCCAGCTGAGGCTGTCCCTTGCCTCGGGACTATTTTTATCTTCCTCTACAGCCTTTCATCTTGGGAGACGCGCGGTTCGGGAAGTTCGAGGAACCCAAGTTGGCAGGGTGTTGAGTCTGAAGTACTCCGTGTCTGGGAGCTTCGGCGGAGAGTACGAACAGAGGGAACTCGGGAAGAGTGGTAAACGGGACCGCGGCGGTGCTAATGAGGCTGACGGGGGGAGCCCGGGGGCTCCCCGTTCCTGGCTCGAGGGGAGTTCTCAGAGGCCTGGTCCCCATCGTGTCCTGGGGCAGTAAGGACCATTTTCCTCCAACCCTTTTTCTGCCATCCAGGAGCATCAAGGACTAATGCTCGGAGCTCTTGGGGAGGGATATCCCTTGGGCGTGGGAATACATGGAGTAGCCCGCACCGAGGAAGGAGAGGACTCGGTCAAGCTTGGACCGGCGGGCCCCCCAACTTCTCCAGCTAGTCCTACCTTGTCAGGCGCAGGCACACACACCCACCTGCTTTGAAAAGCACCTGAAACCCAGGCCATCCAAGATGGCGGCCCCGGCCTCCGGGAGGCGGAGCCCTTGGAGTTCAAATGGAGATGGGCTGTGAACATAAGCAGATTTGAAGGTACTGGATCTCCAAGACGGGCAAGAGAAGGGTGCGAACTGTCTCCTCAATGTTTGTATGTTGATCACATGTTGAGGTTAGATAAAGTACATTGTTAGAATTAATTCACCTGTTTGCTTTATGTTTGAAAACCCATCCCTAAAGAATTTATTTATTTGGTACTGGGGAGAGAACCTATGGGCATACTACCTCTGAGCTGCACCCCCAATCCTATCTATCATCTATCTATCTATCTATCTATCTATCTATCTATCTATCTATCTTCGATTTATTTATTTATTTATTTATTTTGTTTGTTTTTTTTTTTTTGCGGCACTGGGGGTTGAACTCAGGGGCATTCTACCTCCGAGCTATACCCCCAGCCCTATTTTTTATTCTTTATTTTGAAACCGAGTCTCACTAAGTTGCGGAGTGCCTCACTAGTTAGCTGCGGCTGGCCGCGAACCCGGATCCTCCGGTCTCAGCCTCCCGAATGCTGGGATTACAAGCGTGCGCCACCACGCCCGGCGATTTATTTATTTTGAAACTGGGTCTCACTAAGTCACTGAGGGTCTTGCTAAGTTGCTGAGGCTGGCCTTGAACCTGCGATCTTCCTCTCTCAGCCTCCCAAGTACTGGGATTACCGGTGTGTGTCACCATGCCCGGCTTAGAAAATTTAAAGTGTCCTCTGTGAAGCCGGGCATGGTGGCGCACGCTTGTAATCCCAGCATTTGGGAGGCTGAGACCGGAGGATCCGGGTTCGAGGCCAGCCTCAGCTACCTAGTGAGGCATTCCGCAACTTAGTGAGACTCGGTTTCAAAATAAAGAATAAAAAATAGGGGTTGGGGGTATAGCTCGGAGGTAGAATGCCCCTGAGTTCAATCCCCAGTACCTCAAAAAATAAAAAATAAAAATAAAAAATAAAGTGTCCTCTGTGGCTGTCCTTAGATTTCTATCCGTCAGCACTGCTCTAGAAGGGTGCTCGGGGACCTATTAGCCAGCAGCAGTCTCAGTGGTAAAGTTACAAAAGAATTCCCCCTCCCCCTTATAACTGTTCTGTATTTTCCAAGTTTTGCAGCAACTTCAAAACCAGCCTTCCTTGCTTTATATCAGAAAAGGCACAGCTACTACTATTTGTAACAGCTACTAATGAGTATTTCTAATGAGCCTCAGCGCTCATTGGGAAATGGGACTTGGCTAAGCAGCTCCTAGTAGGACTTGGAGAACACCCGAGACCAGAACAGGGGCCCAGGGTTTGAAAGTTCAGGGGTGTGGGCAGGCTGGAACCCAAATCAAAGGTCACGGAGAAGTTTATCAGTGAGATACAGGAAGCGGCTTCACTGATGGCTTTGGTCCAGTGGGGGAACCTTTTCAGGAGTACACGGCAGGAAGTTGTTCTCTTCCTGCTGGGGCCCAGCTGGGCCCGCCCTGCCATCCATCACCCCTCTGGGGAGTGGAGGCAGCTCTGGAATGGGACCGAGGTCAGGAGGCCCAGGGAAGGAAAGGGGCTGAGCTCTACCTCCTGGCAACGGGATATTCACAGAGCCGACGCTTGTGCAGAACTTGTTTTTCGTGTATTAATTAATCTGTTCCTCAGTTGCAACCCTTTGGGATAGGAACTGTTAGAATCTTCATCTCACAGATGAGGAAACTGAGGCGCAGAGCCCTGGGGTAACTGGCTCTGAGTCCCCGCTGGTGGAGCAGGCCCCTAACCAGGGTGAACGTACCCTTCCCGGCCACTAGGGGTGCTGTTCACAGCAACCTAAACCCTGGCCCAGCGCTGTCCAACAAAAAAACAAGGTCAGCCGCCGAGAGAGAGAGAGAGAGAGAGACAGAGAGAGAGAGAGAGAGAGAGAGAGAGAGAGAGAGAGAGAGAGAGAGAGAGAGAGAGAGAAAAAAGAAAGAGAGAGGGAGAGAGAGAGAGAGGGAGGAAAGAGAGAGAGAGAGGAAAAAGAAAG
Source organism: Graphiurus murinus (assembly GCA_004027655.1). Classification (NCBI taxonomy): domain Eukaryota; kingdom Metazoa; phylum Chordata; class Mammalia; order Rodentia; family Gliridae; genus Graphiurus; species Graphiurus murinus. The sequence continues at coordinate 26,316 of PVLC010013586.1, read as the reverse complement.
AGAGAGGGAGAGAGAGAGAGAGGGAGGAAAAAGAAAGAGAGAGAGAGAGAGGAAAAAGAAAGAGAGAGGGAGAGAGAGAGAGAGAGAGGAAAAAGAAAGAGAGAGGGAGAGAGAGAGAGAGAGGAAAAAGAAAGAGAGAGAGAGAGAGAGAGAGGAAAAAGAAAGAGAGAGAGAGAGGAAAGAGAGAGAGGAAAAAGAAAGAGAGAGGAAAGAGAGAGAGAGAGAGAGAGAGAGAGAGAGAGAGGAGGGAATTTATCTTATGTTTCATTTAACCTGGTCTATAATAGTATCATTCTGATGTGAAATCAACACAAAATTTATCAATGGGAACTTCCATTCTTTTTTTACGGCGCTGTGGTTTTTGAAATCTGGCCTGTTGTGTAGACTTACATCTCCTTTACAGGTTAGGTACATCTAGTCACAGGTGGCTTGTGATCACAGTACTGAACAGCGTAGCCCGAGAATCTGGAAACTTAAAAAGCAAAGAGTGAGGCTGGAGCCGGGCGTGGTGGCGCACACTTGTAATCCCAGCATTTGGGAGGCTGAGACCAGAGGATCCGGGTTCGAGGCCAGCCTCAGCTAATTAGTGAGGTACTCTGCAACTTAGTGAGACTCGGTTTCAAAATAAAGAATAAAAAATAGGGCTGGGGGTGTAGCTCGGAGGTAGAATGCCCCTGAGTTCAATCCCCAGTACCGCAAAAAAACAAAAAAAGAGTGAGGCTGGGAAGCACGCCGGTCCTTCTGGTGGGACCACACCTCACCTGGTTGGAGGTGCCAGTTGCCTGGAGGTCTGGGTGGAGGAGGATCCTGAGGCAGTGTCGGGTGCTGTGACTGAATAACAGGGTCCGCCATGATCACGGAAGGGGTCCTGGGGAAGGCTGAACCCCTCCTACCCTGACTGATAAGGGAGCCCTGCCCTTCCGTAGTAGTTTTGTTGTTGTTGTTTGTTTGTTTGTTTTAACTAGGGATTGAACGTAGGGGCAGTCTACCTCAGAGCCACACCCCCAGCCCCTTTTATCAGAAACCAGGTCTTGCTAAGTTGCTGAGGGTCTTACTACCTTGCTGAGGCTGGCCTCAAACCTGCAATCCTCCTGCCTCGGCTTCCCAAGTACTGAGACTACAGGCGTGGACCCCCTCCTGTAATTTTTACTGTGTGCCTGGGGCTGGGCCCCAAGTGTACACCAAGCTACGTCCAGATCTTTGTGTCTCTGCTCTCCGGCGGTGTGAATCCAGACCAAACACTTCAGCTCTGCGTGCCTCAGTTTCCAAAACGAAGCGTACCCATGCACACTCAGTAGGAGTGTGCACGGGTACAGCAGCTGTGCAGCAAGTGCAGCTCCCTTCTTTCTCCCTTCCACGCGGCAGTATCCTCTCCGGTGCCTCCCCTTCCCCAGCAAAGTCCGTCCCGGTGTGCCGGGCAAGCTGACAGCTCCTTACTGCGCATGCGCTGCAGTTGATCTGCCAGGTCAAGGCCAAGGGAGGCCTCCTGGGCGGCTCCCCCCACAGGCCCCTCGGTGGGCCTCTTCATCAAGGCCAAGGATGGCCTCAGCCCCCTGCTAGCAGCTAGCACAATGGCTCCCTGCAGGGCCTCCACACCTAGCAGAGCAGCCACGGTTTTTTAATGACTCCCACCCAGCCTGCCCACGAGGGCGTCCTCCCCGTAAGAGGCTGGCTCTCCTCCAGCCAGGCACGCTGTGGTCTCCCATGGCCGGGCGAGTTAACACCTCTCCGGAGATACCTCGGGGCTGTCTCTCCCGGGGAGGGGTCGGGGGGGAATTCATCTCCAGAAACATCTGGCAGAAAGCTCACCGCGCCCGGTGAACGCACCGGCTGGGCAGCGGCTCCAATTAGGACACGATTCGGTTTCTCTCCATGTGGCGGGGAAAGTAATTCTCTGGCCAACGGAGTTTAATCAAAATGTTTTATGCAAGACGTATCCCTGACCCTGACAAATCTTCCCCCTCTTGCTGGAAATTAAACAAATATATTGTCAGCGAGGATTCCAATGAGCGCATAAACAGATGCGGTGGTGTGATCGGGGGGCTGTGGGGTTTCAGCAAGCCAAGAGGAGCGAGGAACATGCTGGAAGCTTGGCATCCTCCGAGGGGCCGCCCGCTGGGCCTCGGGAAAACAAAGGCTTTCTGCCTTCTCGGTGACATCGCTCTGTCCCTATGCCCCTGCCCCCTGGTGACCCTGCGTTCTGGTAGTGCGCGGTCCACGCCAGTTGCTGTAGCATCTGTCCCCCTGGCGGGTGCTTCACATTTGTCTCCGTACCCCTGGCACAGGGGACAATGCCTGGCACCCGGCGAACCCTGAACAACTGTTTGTGGGAGGAAGACGGGCGGGGGGAGGCGAGGAGGTCCCGGGACATTCCCTGGAGGGGGCCAGCTACAGCCTGGGAGCGGAGCCTGGCTCGGCCAGCTTCACACTCCGTGAGATTCCATTAGGACCAGGACAGCGGGCACGCAGACAGGCGCCCCGTCCCCCTCGCAGCTACAATGGACATTCCAAGGGGTGACAGCCACATCCGGTGCCCTGTGGCTCCAGCTGGTGGTGACGGCGGCTGGTGGCTCGTGCTCCCGGGAAAGCAAAGCTGGGTGCTGAGCCCTTGGGAGACACGGGGAACAGAGGGCAGACCGGATGTCCCATCCCTCAGAGGCATTCTACCTCTGAGTTACATCCCCAGACTTTTTTCTTCTTCCTCCTCCTCCTCCTCCTCCTCCTCCTCCTCCTCCTCTTCTTCTTCTTCCTATTATTATTATTATTATTATCATTATCTTGAAACAGAGTCTCACTAGGTTGCTGAGGGTCTCACTAAATTGCCAGGGCTGATCTCAAACCTGCGATCCTCCTGCCTCGGCTTCTCGGGTACTGGGATTACAGGTGTGCACCACCACGCCCAGCTGGACCACCCACCCTACAGATGGCGGTGGGCAGCAGTTCTTCAGTGATAGGAGTGGGCAGTGGCTTGGTGACAGGCAAAATACAGGGGCGGCAGGAGTCCGATTCAAGCAGCCGGGCCGGCGGGCGTGGTGATGCACACTTGGGGGCCTGAGACTGGAGGATCCGGGTTCGAGGCCAGCCTCAGCTGTCCTCTGCAACTTAGTGAGACCCTGTTTCAAAATAAAGACTAAAAATAGGGCTGGGGGGGTGTAGCTTGGAGGTAGAATGCCCCGGGTTCAATCCCCAGTACCGCAAGAAAAAGGGGGGGGGGTGCCGAGCCCTACCCTGTTCCTCTCCTCCATCACACAAGGACGAAGCGGCCTGTTCCCCGGGGCCGCCCCTGCGGGCCCCCAACGAGACAGCGGCGCTGTCCACATCCTGCCCCAGGGATTCCGCGCGTTCCTTCTCCCCCTGCGGGCCCCGTTATCTCAGTTGCTCTGACTTTGAGGGTGAAGGGAGCATCCACCACGAAGGCTCGGCAGAGTGATGGGTTCTAGGGTCAGACAGGCCGGTGCCGTCTTTTACATTATTGATGGGGGGGGAGGAGCAGGAGGTCGGAGTGGCCCCCGTCACCATCCCAGCTTTGAGTCCCTGGGACTGAGTCCCTCCGTCGGTTGACCGGCTCCCTTCCTAGTGAGACACGGGGATGCATTTGGGGGACTAGCATTTGGGGGACTCGAGACCCTGCTGGCGGCCAACAGGAGAGGCCCGAGGGACGACTGGGAACGGGAAACTGAGGCTGGGTCACTCACCCCAGACCCAGCAGGAGCCCCGGCCCCAGCACCAGGTCTGGGGTCTGTACTACCCCGCCACCCGCTCCAGCCCTTCTGGGCCATCTCCATCTGTTTTGCACATTTTGAGCATGAGTGAGAGAACCTTCTAGAAGGATTATGCTTTAAAGTAAGAAGGTTTTAAAGTACCCGGACTCAAGCTTCTGGTATAGGAGGGAGAGCAAGGCTGGGGAGAGGGGAGGCCGGGAGCCTTCCGAGGAAGCAGAGGCTGGGCCAGATAAAGATGTCCACACACGACTGTGAAGAAGGGCGTTGTGGCACACTCCTGTAGTCTTGGTACTTGGGAGGCTGAGACCAGGAGGATTGCAGGCTGGAGGCCAGTCTCAGCAATTGAAGGAGGCCCTGTTTCAAAATAAAATATAAGCTGGGCGTGGTGGCGCACGCTTGTAATCCCAGCATTTGGGAGGCTGAGACTGGAGGATCCGGGTTCGAGGCCACCTCAGCTACCTAGTGAGGCACTCTGCAACTTAGTGAGACCCTGTTTCAAAATAAAGAATAAAAAATAGGGATGGGGGGTGTAGCTCGGAGGTAGAATGCCCCTGAGTTCAATCCCCAGTACCGCAATAAAATAAAATAAAATATAGAAGAGGGCTGGGGGTGTAGAACACTCCCGGGTTCAATCTCTAGTCCAAAAATATAGAAGAGAGGGAGGAGGAGGAGGGGGGAGAGAAGGAGGGGGAGGAGGAGGGGGAGGAGGACGGAGAGGAGGGGGAATGGCTGGCACCCTGCCTGAAGTGGTCTTGGCCACCCGCTCACATTCCAGAAGTGCAGGGTTCCCGGAGCGGATTCTCCAGGCCCCCTGAGGTGCGCCCATTCGCCACGGGCACAGATGGGAGCTGGGGGGGGGGCGCCCCACGCTCCTCGCCAAGGGATCAAGTGTTCCTGGCTGGGCAGTGCGGGGATTAGTCCCCCGTCCCCTGTCCCCAAGCCCCGTGACAGCTCCGGTTTTGCACAGCCCCTGGCCGGCCGTGTAGCGCAGCTGGGTTCTCACGGAGGGGGCCTCTCCGGCCGGATCTTCCCATGGCTCCTGGAACGGCTCTCGCGCAGCTGGCCTGGGCTGGGGGTGCGGGACCGGAGAGGGAGGACGGGGGTTTCTGGCCTCCCCGCTAGAGCTGTGTGGAGGAGAGGAGGAGAGGCCTGCTCAGGGCAGAACCGGGGGTGAGGGGTGATAGAGAGAGGGGGACGCCCCAGGCGGGCCGGGAGCGGGGATGGGGTGTGACCTGATGGAAAGTTCTGGAATCAAGCTCAGGAGGGGAGCTCCGGCCATGACTGCAGCACCGAGGCATGGAATGCAAGCACCCCAACACCTTCCTGGGCACACAGGCACACCGCTGTCACACACACACGCTCCTGTCTCCACAGACACAGGTTCCTGGGAGGATGGGCCTGGCTCCTGGTGTACAGGGTCACAGGGTCACAGGGTCACAGGGTCACAGGGTCTCAGGGTCACAGGGTCACAGGGTCTCAGGGTCACAGGGTCACAGGGTTGCAGGGTCACAAGGTCACAGGGTCTCAGGGTCACAGGGTTGCAGGGTCACAGGGTCACAGGGTCGCAGCGTCACAGGGTCGCAGGGTCACAAGGTCACAGGGTCACAGGGTCGCAGGGTCACAGGGTTGCAGGGTCACAGGGTCACACCCCAGGGCTTTCCTTGGCAGCCGGGTGGCGTCCAGTTCCCATGGTCTGCTCAGCTGGTCCGTGCTGGGTCTCCTCACCCCCAGAGTCCTGACGCCCTGGCCCCCAGGTGCCCCCATATCCAGGGAGGCCTGCAGTCCAAGTCGCTGCCCACTGGGCCTCTCTGCCTCGCAGAGTGACCCCAGCAGGAGACCAGGAATGCCCATCCAAGCCTGGCCCGTGTGTGGGGCCCTCCAGGGGCGGCAGCTCAGCCCCTTCCTGGTCTGGGTGGGGGTGAGGAGTGGGCTTCCCGGGGCCGAGCTGGGCAGGGGGACCGGGCAGGGGGACCTGGCCCCGTTGTCCGTCACAGCCGAGCCAGGCTCCGCCGGGCTGCTCTGCATTCCACGCACGCGGGCCCCAGGCCCTGCGATTGCTGTCTGTCTCATAAACTGGCCATATGTCATGGCCGCCCGGCCAGGTCCTCTGCGCTGCCTGGGCGCTAATGGCTTTTCTTTAAGGAGGGCCAGGCGGCTTGCAGAGCCTCCGTGCTGGACGCGTGTGCGGGGGGCGGGGAGGGGACGTGCCTCGCTCAGGTCCCTGGTCTGTACCTACCGACTGCATCCCACCGGCAGCTGGTCCTGCCTGCCCGCTCCTCCACCTCCTCCTCTCCTACTGCACAGGTGCAGGCTGGCTCTCACAGGCCCAGAGGAGCTTTCTAAACATATGCAACCCGGTTCGGCAGCCGATAGAGAGGGCAGGGTGATGGAGGGAGGCCTCCCCGGAGGAAGCGGCGTTCTCGTTGGGTCCCAGAGGGTGAAGAGGAGTTGAACAGGCAGACAAGCTGGGAAAGGGATTCCAGACGCAAAGCAATTGTGTGTTGGGGTGAGGAAGAAGACGGCCCTGCAGTCTGGAGTATTGGGAAATTGGGGCTCTGCTCAGGAGGCTGTTTGAGGGCTTTTTCAGGCTTTTTTTTTTTTCAAAAAAAGATTGGGGTGCGGGGTGGGGGGCACTCGTCTGCAGTGTCCTCCTCTGTAGTGCGGTGCCGTCAGGAGGTCAGCCACCCCCGCCCGACACCCCCCCCACACATTCTCTTGCAAAAACAGCAGGCAGAACGCGGGCCAAAGTGCAGGAAAGGAAGAGGGAAAGAAAATTATCCTTCAGGCCTCAGGACCTTGACATATGCTGTTCCCTCTGCCCGAGATACAGTTCCATATCCCACCCTCATAATAGTTTTTGTAGCGTGCTATGTTCATCCTCTTAAAAATTTATTTTTAATCCCAGTACTTGGGAGGCTGAGACAGGAGGATCCAGGTTTGTGGCCAGCCTCAGCTACTTAGTGAGGCCCTCTGCAACTCAGTGAGACCCTGTTTCAAAATAAAGAATAAAAAATAGGGCTGGGGGTGTAGCTCAGAGGTAGAATGCCCCTGAGTTCAATCCCCAGTACTGCAAATATATATATATTATATATATATATTTTTTTTGTGTATCAATCAGTATATATATATATATATATATATATATATATACTGATTGATACACAAAAAGACAAACAAGAAGTGCGTATTGGTGGGGCACCATGTGCCATTTTTTTTTTTTTTTTTTTTTTGCGGTACTGGGGATTGAACTCAGGGGCATTCTACCTCCGAGCTACACCCCCAGCCCTATTTTGTATTCTTTATTTTGAAACGAGGTCTCACTAAGTTGCAGAGTGCCTCACTATGTAGCTGAGGCTGGCCTCGAACCCGGATCCTCCGGTCTCAGCCTCCCGAATGCTAGGATTACAAGCGTGCGCCACCACGCCCGGCTCACCATGTGCCATCTTGATCCGTGTGTGCATTGTGTCATGTTTAAATCTGGTTAAACCTGGCCCTCTCCTCAAACGCTCCTCAAAGCCTGTGTCTCTGGCTGCTGCCTGCCCGGTCACCACGCACACGACCCTGCGCTTGCATCCTGAGCTCGGAGCTCCGACAGAGTTATTCCGTCCATGCTGCTTACTACGTGAAATTTCTGAAATGAGCATCCATCGGAGATGCTGGCTCCTGGCAGCAGACCGACCAGGGTCCCAGCAGGTGGCGGGGGGCTGAGTTGGAGCCCCAAGCTCCCAGGGGAACCAGTCATTTAGCGAATGTTTCCCGGTCGCCTGAGCCCAGAGATCTTCCTGCCTCTGCACACCCAACTGTGCAGCTCTCTGACCTCAGCTTCCTCTTCTGCACCCTGGGGTCCGCCCTGGACCTGGGTGTGGACCGGAGTTCTGCCTGGCGGTGACCAGCGTGGGTGGTCCTGACACCCCAGCCCAGCTCCCCGGGGCCACTCGGTGCCCGTCACCCTGCTCTCGTCCTTGGGCTACCTGACCCCTCTCTCCCCCAACCCAGACTCAGTTTCCCCATGTGGCAAAAAGGGACCCATTGAACAGGCAGACATTTCCCCTGACAAGCAGCCTGCCTTTGTGCTATCATCTGTCACGACCTTCCACTTCTGCAAAAATAAAAATAATTTTAAAATGACCCCCCCACACACACATACACAGTGCCTGGTATTCTTGGGGAGCTGAGGTGGGGATGGGCGTGCAGGCCCGAGGGGGCACCTCTCTTCAGGGGTGCCGGCCTGTGACACCCCACCCCGTGCACCCCAGGGGTGCGGCCGGAGGGGCGGGGCAGACTGGCTTCTCCGTTCCCCCCGCCGCCCGCCTCTTCCCTCCCAGAAGCAATTTACTTTCATTATGAAGGCAGAAGTCTGTTTGCAGAAGGACCCGCCGCCTGTACTGTGGGGAAAATTTTCCTTAATTATTTTTTTATAGCCTAACTTTTGTGTGAGAGGGTTTGTTATTATCCCTGCCTCGCTGGAGAGTCATAAGCCCGCAAGAAGAACCATAAATAAAACTTCACTTAATATTCAAAGTCTGCGCCTCGGGGTGATGGATGGGGCGGGGAGGCGGCCCCCCGAACCCGCCCGGGGTGAGCCGCCTCGGCCGGCCTCGACTCTGTGTCGACTCCCTTTCTCATTTAAAGCCGGGATGGGCGGCATCGCATCCCATTTGTACCCTGTCCGGGGAGATTACTTGGGAGGCTGCGGTACCCGGCGGGTGCTGGGATGGTCGTATTTTACCCGGGAATCCGCCTCTGAAACATTGAAATGTGACAGCGGCAGAGACAGGACCATGATTCGATCCCCGGATTCCGAAGCTCTGGGGACCAAGGCCTGGCAGCGGAATCCATTTTTCTTGAGGAGTAAGAGAGCTATAAGTTTTTCCTCTGTTATTTCAAAACCTCCAGGCTGACTCTCCCAGGGCCTGAGCTATTGCCGGGGAAGTAGAAATGGAGAAAGCTTTCGGCCAGGACACCTGGGCTCTGGGTCCTGCCTCTGCTGTGTGACTTTCCGCAAGTTCCTGACCCTCTCTGGGCTGAGGTCAGTGGCCTTACCAGGAAAGGGCTAGTCAGGGGAACGATACTGATGTTGCCCTTCGATGAGCTGACATTTTGGGGGGACCTTCCGTGTGTCAAGCACCCCATTAGGTCCTTCAGGTGTCCTCTCGCACGAGAGCCGCATCAAGCGGAGAGATGGGCCCATCAGCAATTCATTTAATGAGTGCTCAACTTCATGCGGTCCTACTATGTGCTGGGCATGGTGTCATGATCAGGAGAGGTAAGGATCTAACTCTTCCAGAACTTCTTTTCTAGGACAGATAGAACCGACATGTGAGCAAGCAAAACCACTCTTGAGAAGGCGGAGGCGGTGGGGTATCCTTGGACGGAGTGACCGGGGGGTGACGGTGAGCAGAGAGAGGGCCATCACTGCCTCTCAGTGGAGCTGACATCCCAGCCGAGCCCGATGACCAGGAGCTGCCCTGACACACAAAGATCAGGAGAGCATGCAGGTAGCGGCAGCCGTGTGTGCAAAGGCCCTGGGGCAGGTGCCGCAGCTAGCACCGATCTGCGCTCACTCGATGCTATTTCGAGCAGCCCCACCCCTTGTGCTGAAGAGCTAGAAAATCCAAGCAATGTTTCCCAGAGCCCTACGTGGGCCTGGGGACCCCTGCAGATGCCCCTGAACCAGACAGAGGGGAAAAGGCAGGCCCCATCAGGAAAAGACTTTCTGGTGAGCTCTCTACCTGGCCCCACCAGCGGCCGTGCAGCGGGCAGGTGGCGGCTCCTGCTGTCCCCTGGTGCCCGATTCCCCGCGGCATGGTGCCCAGCACCCCACCTCAGTGTGCGGCGTGCAGGGGTCTCTCGGGGGGGGGGCAGAGCTTCAGCAGGTGGCTCCTTCCCTGTCTTGTTCCTGCTGTTGACCCCCAAACAAACCACCTGGCCTCGAAGCCCTGGCTCCGGGGCTGCTTCCAGGGACCCAGAGGGACAGTCTTTCTGGTGGCCGACATGGTCCTTCGCCGGCGGAACCAAGCAGGTTTCCCTGACCGCCCACACCTTACAAGCCCCCTCTGATTAAACGAGCGAGAACGGATTCTGACACCGGCAATTAAGGGCCTGCCAGCTCCTCTGGATGTCATTATTTTCGCCCCTCTCCGCGGGCAGAGCGCGGGGAGGGAGATCCGGGTCCCACCCTGGCTTCCCAGCCTGGGCACCAGGCTGGCCCTGGCAGAGAGGGGCTCGGGACTCCGGCCCGGGCGCAGGGAGCTGAGCACCTTCATCCTTGGGTAAACGTGCTCTTTGGGAACCCTGAAAAGGTTAATGGGGCTTCTGCAGGCGCCCAGCCAGCTGCCAAGCTGCAGCGCGGCCGCCCAGAGAGGGAACTCATTAGCAGACGGATGAGGACGGCATTATCTCGCTGCCGAGCAGAAGCCGCCCGCCCGCCCGCCCCATTATTAGCTCAGCTCCCCTGATCTCACGGAGGCCCTGCGCGGCGCCGCAGCGGGGGCGTGGAGGAGAGGCGGCTTGGCCCCCCTGCAGGGGTGCCCCCCAGACAGGGAGGTACCAGCCGGGCCCCAAAGACCCGCAGGCAGAGTGTCCGGGTGGGAGCCCCAGAGAGCCGGGGGCCCTGGACACCTTTCCAGCTGCAGGCCCTGGCGGCCAGGCTTCAGCCTAAAAAGGAAAAACCAACCATGTTTGTCGAAGCCCAGGCCGGCCCGGTGTGCTGCAAGATCACTCCTGATTGATTTAGAAGCTCACCAAAGAAATCCGAACGAACGCTGAAAGGCAAAGTCACTGGGCACATGAAATGCCCCTCGGGGTCTCCTGCATGTCCACAAGTGACTGTGGTCACTCCTTGGTCACCCCCTTGATCAAAGCCATGTTCTCCTACGCATGTGCGGCGGCCCTATTTGTGAGTTCCTGGGCCAGGTCCTGGGCCCGGCGCAGAGCCCGGCTTGGGGGACGTTGAGTCACTGTGTGTTGAGTGACTGAATGAGATGCATTGGACGGTCCTGAAGGCAGTCCTGTGAGTCGGCCTTCAAGACCCTCCCCGGTTCTGTGGGTCTGTGACCTTTTGTTGAATTTGAGAACAGTGTGGGCAAAACCGGGGATTCTGTTGGTGGAGAGTGAGTCCCCTGGCTCTCTGGGGAATAAGCACCCTGATTGGTGGTGTTTGCCAATTTCCCTGGTGTAAATACTCTCCTCCTGGCCAGGTTAGGCTGCCAAAGGTTTAGCAACTAGCTCTGGGAAGCTCTTGAAAATTTAACAGTGGTTTCTTGAAAGCTATCACAAGCCTCTCCAGTCCTTCCTTCCTTCTTTCCTCCCTTCCTTCCTTCCTTCCTTCCTTCCTTCTTCCTTCCTTCCTTCTTCCTTATTCCTTCCTTCCTTCTTTCCTCCCTTCCTTCCTTATTCCTTTCTCCTTCCTTCCTTCCCTTTTCCTTCTTCCCTCTTCCCTTCCTTCCTCTTTCTTTCTTCCTTCCTTTTTTTTGGTACTAGGTATTGAAGTATTGAACCCCAAGGCATTCTACCTCTAGCTGTACCCCCAGCCCTTCACATACATAAATATATAAGGGTGTGTGTATATATTTTAAGGTGCTTTTGTTGGTGCATTATGGTCTCACATCATAATATGAGTCATGTTGACACTGACACACATGCACACAGCACTTGGTGCCCCCCTCCCCCGCCTCCCCATCTTCCCCCTTCCCATACTGAGGACTGAGACTGGGATTTTTACACATGTGCACACAGTCAATGTTCTTTCTTTCTTTTTTTTTTTTTTTGTGGTACTGGGGATTGAACTCAGGGGCATTCCACCTCCGAGCTATACCCCCAGCCCTAGTTTTTATTCTTTATTTTGAAACAGGGTCTCACTAAGTTGCGGAGTGCCTCACTAGGTAGCTGAGGCTGGCTGCGAACCCGGATCCTCCTGTCTCAGCCTCCCAAATGCTGGGATTACAAGCGTGCGACACCACGCCCGACTTCTTTCTTTCTTTCTTTCTTTCTTTCTTTCTTTCTTTCTTTCTTTCTTCCTCTCTCTCTCTCTCTCTTTCTTTCAACGGTCTCACTATGTTGCTGAGGATCTTGCTAAGTTACCAAGGCTGGCCTTGAACCTTCGATCTTCCTGTCTCAAGTACTCCCAAGTACTCCCAAGTAGGGGATTCTAGGCGTGCCAGGCCCGCCTGGACTTTGACTGTCAGCAGCCTGCGGCCCGGCTGGCTCTGGGGCGCCGGGCTGGCCTGGGGCTGGGGTGCAGAGGTCAGCTCCGGCTGCTTTTCTGGCCGCACAGATGCAGTGGATTCTCAGCCAGACAGGTCCGCAGGATTAATAAGGCCGCCGTGCTCTCCCAAGGGTGTGCAGCGAGCTAGCCTCGCCCGGAGTCAGCCATCAATCACGCCCCTCTAATAGCTTTGCAGGCGCTGCCCCCCCCCCTTGAATTTCAAGCTAGCATCCAGGCCGCAAGGAAGATGCCGCAGCCCTTAACCACCATAATTATGAACTCGCGGTGGAAAGCGATGCTTATCGTTCATGTTAAGTGAACGGGGCAGGGGACCGAGCACCGGCCCCAGAGCCACCGCAGATAAGCGGCTAGAAACCTGGCAGCCCAGACCCTGCCGCTTTCGCGGTGGGCGAGGGAGGGGACGCGTGCGCGCACGGGGTTGGGGTGGGGGTGGGCTTTTTAAAATTCAAAGCTGCAATTAGTAATGTTGATGCATTATCCTTTTATTAAAAATGTTATCTTTTTCCTGATCGTGAAAGGGACCCATTTACTGAGGAGGAGGTGGGAATGGCTAAGTACAAAGAAGCAAATTACCCCCCTCCCGCTCCCCACGGGAGGCAGAGAGCCGGGGAGGGTGGGGGGCTCTGCCGCGGGTCCCCCGCCCCCGCCACAGCCCGGGCACACAGGTTGGCAGTGTTCTGTTGTCACACAATGGAGACAAGTCCCTGGGTTTGTCATGGGTGCCGGTCAGTGAGCCCGCCGGCCCCGGGGGTGGTGCTGAGTAAGGGGGGGGTGCACCTCCAGGGGTCTAACCCCCTTGCAGGGGAGAGGGGAGAGGTTTCCACCCGCCTCAGATCATCCAGGCCTGGTCCTCCGACCTAAATCCACCCTGCAGACCGATTCTGGCAGCTCAACGGGGACCCCAGGTGTGGGGGGCTGGCGGACGCACTGTCCTGAGAAGAGGAACCCAAGAGGTTCCAGGCAGGGCTGAGGGTCTCTAGGACTTGCGAGGGGCAGGTGGAGAAGGGGGGAGGTTCTCTGAGGTGCCCATCCCTGAGGATGAAGACCATCCCCTCTCCCCAGTGGCTGCCATTTTTCATCTAAGCTCTGGCGCCTCCTCTTCCTCCTCTGGGAAGCCTTCCTTGGTTTCTTTGATGGAAATCAGGCCCCCACCCCAATCTAGTTTTGAGGTGTGTGTGCTCCTGAGGCCAACGTCCTGGGACTTATGGGCTCCGGGGGTCTGGGATGCCTTGGTGCTGGGTGCCCCAGCTGAAAGAAGGAGTCGATGGTCTCCACCACTGACAGTGGGACGCCCCCCCGCCCCCCCATCTCTTAGCTACTTTGTCTTAAAGTTCTAGGCCGGGGGATGAAGTCTCCAGCCACTTCGGCTTTTCATTTCTTTCTTTCTTTTTTTTTTTTCCAAGTGACCTTTCCATATAATTAAAAGGCAGCTATTCCAGGAGACGAGGCAGCCGGAAGCGAGACGAGACGCTGTTCTCTGTGTGCGTGCGTGGAAATTTATTGTCTGCAGCACGGGGCAGAGCCAGGCTCCCGGATCAAAAACATCCCCGGCTCACCCCGAGGCAAAGACTCCCTGCCCTGCTGCGGGCCTACTGTGTGCCAGAGCGTGTCGTGTTCGCTCACCCAGCCCCGTGTACCCTGCAGGGCAGTGTTATGCTCTCTCTCTCTCTCTCTCTCTCTCTCTCTCTCTCTCTCTCTCTCCCTTTCTTTTTGGAACTGGGGGGACTGAACCACCCAGTAGGATTCTGTCTTCAAGGTGCACTCCCGCCCTTTTTTTTTTTTTTTTTTTTTTGTGGCACTGGGGATTGAATTCAGGGGCATTTTACCTTTGAGCTATATCCCCAGCCCTGTTTTTTATTCTTTATTTTGAAACAGGGTCTCACTAAGTTGCGGAGTGCCTCACTAGGTAGCTGAGGCTGGCCGCGAACCTGGATCCTCTGGTCTCAGCCTCCCAAGTACTGGGATTACAAGTGTGCCCTACCACACCCAGCTTTTTTTTTTTTTTTTTTTTTTTTTTTTTTTTTTTTTTTTTTTTTTTTTTTTTTTTTTTTTTTTTTTTTTTTTTTTTGTGGTGCCGGGGATTGAACCCAGGGGTATTCTACCTCCGAGCTACTTCCCCAGCCCTATTTTTTAGTCTTTATTGTTTGAAACAGGGTCTCACTAAGTTGCCAAGGGTCTAAGCAGCTGAGGCTGGCCTCAAACCTGGATCCTCCTGTCTCAGTCTCCCAAGTGCTGGGATTACAGTATAGATTTTTTAAATTAATTTACTTTTTGGTACTAGGATTTAGTGCAGGGAGACTCCACCTCCAAGCTACACCCCCCAGCCCTTTTTATTTTATTTTATTTCTTTATTTTTTATTTTGAGACAGGCTCTTGCTAAGTTGCTGAGACTGGCCTCAAATCTGTGATCCTCCTGCCTCAGCCTCCCAAGCTCTGGGATTACTTGCCTCTAAGCCCAGACCCTGCCAAGGGTGCAGCCCCCACCCCCAGAGAGCTGGTTTCCACCCCAGGACCCTGCAGGGCCCCTTCTGGGCCTAGCGTGCCACCAGAGGAAGGATGTGTGCTTAACACCCACCCTCTCGGGTCTACAGAATCCTGGGCATTCAACCTCCAAGCTACATCCCCAGCCCTTTTTTTTTTTTTTTTTTTTTTTTTTTTGCCGTACTGGGGATTGAACTCAGGGGCTTTCTACCTTTGAGCTATACCCCTAGCTCTATTTTTTATTCTTTATTTTGAAACAGGGTCTCACTAAGTTGCAGAGTGCCTCACTAGGTAGCTGAGGCTGGCCTCGAACCCGGATCCTCCGGTCTCAGCCTCCCGAATGCTGGGATTACAAGCGTGCGCCACCACGCCCGGCTCCTATTTTTTATTCTTTATTTTGAAACAGGGTCTCACTAAGTCCTGCCTTCTTGTCGTTGGCATCTTGAGCCCTCATTCCTGTGGCCCCAGATGGCGCCTCCAGAAACAGCACCCTCCCCCAAAGGCGCTGGGCCCCAGGGTGGGAGGCCAGAGGTCCCGGCTCTGCAGCCCACAGCTGCGGAAGATGACGTGTGTACTGGCTCCCGCCCAGCATCCCGAGCCATGGAGAATCACAGTTTAGCAAGTTCATCAAATCCGCCCGAGGCGGGAGCCCAGGGTCGCATCTGGAGCACCCAGGAAACCCAGCAGCCCGGGTCTCCCCAGCACGTGTGTCCCCAGCCAGGGCTGCTTCCCACAGGCCTGGATTAGGCCCGCAGCTGGGCAGGGGCTCCAGGGCGGGAGGGGGGAGACAGGCAGAGCCGCCCCCCCCGGCCTGCAGGAGCCCGCCTTGCTGTGTAGACCTGGCCTGGATGTCGCCCCTTCTGGTAGAGGGAGTCGTCTTAACCATCCGGGGTGGTCTGGAGGTAGTGTGGCCAGGCATGCTGCTCCCCCATGCCAGGAAGGGGCATAGCCTGTGCAGAGCCCCCTCCCCTGGAGAGCAGGGAGGCGGCACCCAGAGGTTCTTCCTACGCATCCAGGCACCCAGGAGTGGCTCCTTGGCCTCAGGGACCGTGGGCCCTAGGGCCAAGTCACTCTACCCCTCAGGACACAGAAGGGCTGCTAGGGCTCCTGCAGAATGCCAACATCCCCCCGCCCCCAGCTGCCTGCTCAAGGCCTTCCCAGAAGCCCCCTTCTCTGCAGAGGAGCTGCTACGTTAGGAGTGAACTCTTCAGAACCGCTCCGGGGCCCTGGCACACTGGGAGGCTGTGACGCCCCTCACCTGACCTCTTTCTTCTAGACCAAATATCTGAGCTTCTCTCTCCTGCTCTGTAACAGAGCTGCCTCCCGGCCTCTCTTCTGAACAGCAGCAGTGGACTCACAGAACTGATCAGGAGTGTCCCAGCTTCCGTCTACACCCGAGTCTCTCCTCCCCGGCCCACGAGCACCTGCTTCTGTTAATGGAACCCTAGGCCCAGCGACGCTTCTGCCTGGTGGACACATCATGCGGCAGAGTCCTACTCGGAGTGGTGTCGGCTTTTCTGGTGGTAATCTTGGATGAAGCAGGGGGATCACACATCCAAAGTGGGGAAACTGAGGCTCAGAACGGGCAAGGCCCCACTCAGAGTGATGCAGTCCACCAGCGGCGGGGCCGAGGGGAGAACCCGGCCTCCTGACCTCCTAACTGTCTGTCCACTCAGCACAGAGTTCTTCCCATTTGGATGGAAGACAAGACCCCCCCACCCTCCACCCCCACACACCGCCCTCGGAGCTTCCTGAGCGCCTCTGGGCCGAGCCAGAGAAGGTGCATCTGAGCCTCACAGCCTCACATGGTTTCGATTAGGGGCGGAGGCCTTGCAGGGGAGAGGGGCCCCGGCCCCCCGCTCACTCTTCCAGGGAGCCCGGGCCGAGGTCCTGCGCGGCTGACCTCGCCAGGCAGGCTGCACGCTGGGTGTTTCCAGAGATGCTGGCCGCGCACATTCCTCTCTGCTGAGAGAAGTCCCGGCAGCGCCGAGCCAGGCCCGGCTCCAGGAGCGCCGCAGCGGGGATGCCAGGGCGGCCCGGCCGCTAACGTCTCGAGGTGCCGCCGAGGTCCTGCGCCATGCAAGACGCCAGGGGGCACGATGAGGGACACGCCAGGGAAGGGTCCCCCGGGGTCCTAACCTCATCCTGAACCACGTGGCCAGGTGGCAGGGCCCAGGGATTCGAACCCGTGTTCACGAGGCTGCGGCCCAGGGCAGCTCCATGGTGTCCGGGGCCGCGCCGTCTGGGGCCCCCTTCCTGGGCGGGTGTGCCCGAGGAGCCAGAGCCGACCGACTTGCACCCGGGTCCCCTCCCGGGCCCTGGGGCCACGGGCCAGGCGGTGTCCTCGGCGAGCTGCCGCCTCCGACACGGCCACCACGGCGAGCTGGCAGCAGCCCTTGAGTTTCCACCAACTAATAATTTTTACAAACCTCCAGCCTTGTAAAAAAGTGCACAGTGGCCTGAATCGCCTTGGCCCCGAGCCTTGTGGGAGAGCGGGAGGGCTGAGGCCCGAGCGGGCGGCAGCAGCCAGAGACCGCGTCCTGCCTCTCCTCGTGTGCTACCGAGGAAGGGGCCCTCCCCCGCAGGGGCCCGGTGTGGTGGTTGGGGGGGGTCCCTGCCAGCCCCTGCCTGCACCCCGCTCCACAGCGCCTCCTTGCACAGGCTGTTCCTTCTGCCCTAACACCCTTCCATCCTGCCAGTGTGGGCCCGGAGCTAATGGACAGTCCTGACCCCAGAGAGCTCCTGGACTCCTGGAGTGGTGTGTGCGTGTGTGTGTGCATGTGTGTGAGTGTGTGCGAGTATGTATGAATGTGTGCAAGTGTGTACACATATGTGTGCATGTGTGTATGAATGGTGCGTGTGTGTATGAGTGTATGTGTGTGAATGTGTGCAAGCGTGTGTGAATGTGCGCACATATGTGTGCATGTATATGTGTGCATAAGTGTGTGTATGAATGTGTGCGTGTGTGTAGTGTGTGCGAGTGTGTGCACATATGTGTGCATGTATATGTGTGCATAAGTGTGTATATGAATGTGTGTGTAGTGTGTGCGAGTGTGTGCACATATGTGTGCATGTGTATGCATGTGTGCATGTGTGTGTATGAATGTGTGTGTATGGATGTGTGTGAGTGTGTGCACATGTGTATGCATGTGTGTGCGTGTGTGTATGAGTATGAGTGTGCGAGTGTATGTGTGAATGTGTGTATGAGTGTGTGCACATATGTGTGCATGTGTGTGCATGTGTGCATAAGTGTGTGTGTATGAATGTGTGTGCATGTGTGCATGTGGATATAAGTGTGTGTGTGTTAGTGTGTAAGAGTGTGTGCGTAGATGTGTGTGCATGTGCATATGACTGTGCGTGTGTATATGAGTGTGTGCATGTTTGCGTGTGCGTGTGCATGAGTGCGTGTGTATGTGCCTGTGTGTATGAATGTGTGTATGAGTGTGTGCTTGGATGTGTGTGTGCGTGTGTGTATGCATGTGTGTATGAGTGTGTGAGCTTGTGTGTGCGTGTGTATGTACGAGTGTGGGTGTGTGTATGCATGTATATGAGTGTATGTAAGAGTGTGTGAGCTTGTGTGTGTGTGCATGTGTGCGAGTGTGTGCGTGTGTATGAGTGTATGTGTGCATGTGTGTGCATGTGTACGAGTGTGTGAGCTTGTGTGTATGTGTGTATATATGAGTGTGGGTGTGTGTATGCATGTGTATGAGTGTATGTAAGAGTGTGAGCTTGTGTGTACGTGTGTGTATGAGTGTGTGTGCATGTGTTCGAGTGTGTGCATGTGTGTATACGACTGAGTGTGTGTGTGTGTACGGGCCTGTGTGTGTGTGTGGCATGAGGGTGGACAGGGAGGTCACAGGCTCCGCTGGACTCCCAGGGGGAGGAGGGGATGTGGGGCTGGGCTGGGCATGCACAGGTGCAGGCCGAAGTGATGGGAGGGAGGGTGAACTTTGGAGGAGGCGGGCCCCGGGGAGACCTGAGGTGGAGGCCAGGGAACTCTTTCTGGTCTGGCCTTGGGCAAACTAGAGAAGCCAAATGTGGAATATTATTCAGCCTTCAAAAAGAAATTGTGGCACAGGCAATGGAGACGAACCTCAAGGACCAAAAGAAATAAGCTAGTCACAAAAAGACAAGGACTGTAGGATTCTACTTTTGTGCGGTCCCTAGAAGAGTCCGATTTTGGAGCAGAAGGGACTGGCCACTCTGGAGCGGTGGTGTCAACGGTGGCAGAATGATGCTCGGGTGCTGCACACCCCTGAGCCCCTCGCCTGGACACGTTACCACGCTTTTTAAAAAGCAAGACTTGAGCCAGGCGCAGTGGTGCACGCTTGTAATCCCAGTACTTGGGAGGCTGAGACCGGAGGATCCGGGTTCGTGGCCAGCCTCAGCTACTTAGTGAGGCACTCTGCAACTTAGTGAGACCCTGTTTCAAAATAAAGAATTAAAAAAATAGGACTGGGGGTGTAGCTCAGAGGTAGAATGTCCTCAAGTTCAATCCTCAGTATGGAAAAAAATAATAATAAACTGGACATGGGGGCACACGCTTGTAATCCCAGTACTGGGGAGAATCTCAGGTTTATGGCCAGCCTCAGCTACTTAGTGAGACCCTCCACAACTTCGTGAGACCCTGTTTCAAATAAAGAATAAAAAATAGGGCTGGGGTGGAGCTTGGAGGTAGAATGCCCCTGGGTTCCATCCCCAGTACCACAAAAAACAAAACAAAAAAACAAAACAGGACTTGTATTTCATTAAGAGGCCATTAAATCGGTGCTGTTCAAGAAAATGTGCTGGGTGGTCCAGCGGGCGCACAGCTCTCCTGGGAAATCCTCGTCCTTTTTCCCACCCTCCCGCATTGTGAAGAACCATCCCCCCCTCCCCTGCAGGACTCCCCGCCCAGTGCTCTGGGAATGGGCTGCTAGGCTGGCGGGGAGCCAGGCGATGCCTCCCGACAGCCGCCCGTCCCACCGGGGGGCCGCAGGCCATTATGGCTGCGCTGGCGGCACCCTGCAATCTCAGAAGTGTTTGCAGACCGGCTCTCCCGCTGTTGGACTGACCCCAACCTCCCAAGAACAAGCAGGGTCTGAGGTGGAATTAATGTCCTAAAATTGAATGTCATGTTCAAGAGCCGCCTCAGGATTTCTTGCCGCAGGGGAAGGAGGAATCGCAGCCTGGTCTCAGCTCCCTCAGTAACCTGCGGCCGGCTGCGGGCGTCATCTTTGTTTTGGGGAAACGGATGAAATCGCCAGCGCCATAGGACCGGAGTGGCGCCTACAGGGGCTGACCATTTGAGACTTGGATTTGCTCATTTAGCACCTAATAAATTAGCAAGAAAAAAAAAAAGTCTATCAATTTATTATCTATCTACCTAGCTAGCATCTGTTGATGGTACTGGGGACTGACCCCAGGGGCATTCTACCTCCAAGCCTTTTTTTATTCGGAAACAGGGTCTCACTGAGTTGCTGAGGGTCTCGCTATGTTGCTGAGGCTGATCTTGAACCTGAGATCCTCCTGTCTCGACCTCCTGAGTACTGAGGTGACAGCTGTGCATCACCCTGCCCCACTCAAAAATAGTATCTTGCCGGGCGTGGTGGTGCACGCTTGTAATCCCAGCATTTGGGAGGCTGAGACTGGAGGATCCGGGTTCGTGGCCAGCCTCAGCTACCTAGTGAGGCACTCTGCAACTTAGTGAGACTCGGTTTCAAAATAAAGAATAAAAAATAGGGCTGGGGGTGTAGCTCGGAGGTAGAATGCCCCTGAGTTCAATCCCCAGTACCACACACACACAAATATATATATATATATATATATATATATATATATATATATATATATATATATATATATATATATATATTATCTTGATACTCCAGCGCCATGCGGAAATTCTCACAAGTACATGGTGGTACAGGAAAAGGATAGTGAAAAGCCACCCTGTCTCCGGGAGATTTTCATGGGGCTGGGACCTTTGCTTGAGCGAGTTCCACTGCAGTTCAACAAGCCAGTTGCACCTCGCAAACAGGTCTCGGGGAAGAGACCAATGCGCACCTGCGTCCGCGTGCGCGCGTGGCGGTGCTGGCCTGTCATCCCGGTACTTGGGAGACTGAGGCAGGAGGATGGCAGGCTGGAGGCCGGTCTCCACAACTTAGTGAGACCCTGTTTCCCAATAAAAAATAAAGTAGGGCTGCGGGGTAGAGCCCGGAGGTAGAAGGCCCCTGGGTTCCACCCCCAGTACCACAGGAAAGCAAATAAATAAAATAAGAATAAATAAATGAATGAAAAAAAACAGCAGCAACAACACAAACGAGAGCGCAGAGCTGGCTAGTGACGCGTGGCGGCAAAGCTGAGGCGGCACAGAGCTCGGCAGAAGGGAGGTTGTGAGGTGGAGACCCGGGGAGTGGAGGCCAGGGAGTGGAGGCCAGGGTGGGGCCTCGCCAGGGCTTTAGTGCCTAGTTGTCTTTTTTAAATTAATTAATTAATTAATTAATTTCCGTGGTGCTAGGGATTGAACCCAGGGGCATTCTATCTTTGAACTGCACCCCCCCAGCCCAACTTTATTCTTTATTTTGAAACAAGCTCTCCCTACATTGTTAAGGATCTCACTAAGTTGCTGAGGCTGGCCTCAAACCTGCGATATTCCAGTCTCAGCCTCCCAAATACTTAGTTCCCCTTTTAAAAATTATTTTTTGAGCCAGGCATGGTGGCTCACACTTGTAATCCCAGCACTTGGGAGGCTCAGCTGCTTAATGAGGCCCTCTGCAACTTAGTGAGACCCTGTTTCAAAAAATAAAGAATAAAAATAAGACTGGGGTTGGATCTCGGAGGTAAAATGCCCCTGGGTTCAATCCCCAGTACCGCAAAAAAACCCCAAAAAAACAAAATGAAGACTAAAATAGGGCTAGGGGTGTAGCTCGGCAGTAGAATGTCCCTGGGTCCAATCCCCAGTCTGACAAAAAAATATTTTTTTTTCAGTTTTATTTATTTTGTGGTACTGGGTATTGAACCCCAGGGATATTCTACCTACCTCTAAGCTACAGACCTTTTTTTTTTTTTTTTTTTTTAAACAGGGTCTCTCTAAGTTGCTGAGGCTGGCCTTGAACCTGTGACCCTCCTGTCTCTGCATCCCCAGTACTGGGATTACAGGCATGTGTTGCCCATACTGGCTTATTCCCCCCCTTTTAAAAGGTAAAAGTCGAGCCGGGCGTGGTGGTGCACGCTTGTAATCCCAGTACTTGGGAGGCTGAGACTGGAGGATCCAGGTTCGCGGCCAGCCTCAGCTACTTAGTGAGGCCCTCCACAACTTAGTGAGACCCTGTTTCAAAATAAAGAATAAAAAATAGGGCTGGGGGTGTAGCTTGGAGGTAGAATGCCCCTGAGTTCAATCCCCAGTACTGCAAAAAGATTAAAAATAATAATAATAATAATAAATAAATAAATGAAAGGCGGAAGACAAGGAACCTGTGCCGGGCTCACATTCCACCTGCCAGGTGACCTCGCACCTCTCCTGAGGCCTGCCAGAGTCTCGGGGGACCGAACCCCGAGCAGCCTCCACCTCAGCCTCCCTCCGCCCTGTCAGGAGCGGGCCGTGCGGGGAGCCAGGGGTCGTGGCCAGCTGGAGGGGCTGGGGGCTGCTCGGGGCGCCGGGCCCCCACCCGCCCACGCCCCCGTCCCCGTGTCAGGACCTCGCAGCTGTGCAGCCGGCGCCCCCTCTAGCTGGTGGACGGCCACCTCGTCCTGGTCGGGGTCCCGCGGCCCCACGGCAAAGCGGGGCTCAAGCTCTGCGGGGGCCGGCCTCCTGGACCTGACATCCAGGCCCTTCTGAGTCCCACGAGACGGATGAGCCAGGAGGGAGGCCGGACCTTCTCCGAAAGTCCAGGGAGCACGGGGTCAGGGACTCGGTGACCTCCTGGATGGCGACCCCGGCACCAGTGACCCCCTCACTGTGCACTGACCGGCTAGCTGCCACCCCATCAGCTGACCTGTCCTCTCCTCCAGGAAGCCTTCCCTGACTGCCTCCTGTCCACGGCGGGGGCCCCTCTCTCTCCTCCTGACCCCCACCCCACCCCACCTAAACGGTTCCATTCACAGCATCAGACAATGACGGCTGATCACTGAACGGCTGTGAATGAATGAACGACTGTGTGAATGAACGAATGAATTAATGAATGAACGACTGTGTGAATGAACGAATGAATGACTGTGTGAATGCATGAATGGCTGTGGGGCTTCTGGCACCTCTGTAGCGCATGGCAGCCGTCCAGGTCGGGGCTGCGCTGCTGCTCCCTGTCACGACCATGCCGGCCTCTGTCTGATCGTTCCCCAGGCTCGGTCCAGAACAGAGCCCAGCCTCCCTCTGCGGAGTGGAGGCCAGACTCCCAGCCTCTCTTTCCTGCCGTCGGTGTGGGGGATTAGTGACCCTGTTGCTGGTGGGGCTGGCCGGCAGGGCCGCGGCCATCAGCATTCCCGGCACGCCCGGAGCCGGCGGAGCGGGCGGCGGCGGTGACTCACTGGCTGGCTGACTAATTTGAAAGTAAGCTGTTCTGCTGCAAGCGGGAAGGTTCAGTGAATCTTAAAAACTCAGTGACAGAGGTTTTATTTCTCCTTCTAGACTTTTCCTTCTGCCTCGATCCGGGGATGATAATAACAATGTCCTTCATTGGGGGGAAAACAGGGACTCAGGCTCAGGGTGCTTAGCACCGCGGCTCACCTGCCCCTCAGCCCCTCAGCACAGCGGGGTCGGCACCCTGAGGGGGAAAGGGGCACCCCCCGCTCGTGGCACACCCCGGGAGGGTGGGACTCGGGCTGTAGGGACCTGGGAGTCCTGTGGGGTGGTGGGTGGATGCAGGACGGCCTGCGCTGTGTGAGAGGCAGGTTAGCTCTTTATTCTGCAGATGGGTATCCAGAGGCACAGAGAGGTCACGCGATTCACCCGGGAGCGCACAGCTGCTGTGTGTGGGAGGTGGCCAGCCCTCCACCCCGAGTTAGAGGGAGGACTTTGATACTGGCCCTAAGGGTGTTCAGGCTGGGAGTGAGCGGTCAGGTCTGAGCACAGGACAGGGCGCTGAAGGTCCTCAGGGACAGAGGGGAGGGAGGGCAGCGGTGGCCTGGGCTGGGCAGCGGCCTGAGGCGCTCCTGGCGGGCAGAGTCCAAAGAACTCCCGCCTTAATCAGGGAGGAGCCCGGCGCGCCCCTGGGTTACTTTCCTGGGTTCTGGTCATCGTGGGCATACCGTCTAGGTGTGTCACCGATGCAGCCCAGGGGCTGGGCGTGGTGAGGAGCCCGGGGAGGGTGGCAGCTGCCACCTGCTTGTCTGACCTTGGAAAGAGCTGGCACACATGCCCTTGGTCTGATTTGTGACTTTGGGAAAGTTAGTAAGTTTACCTCCCTGCACATAGGGGTACTTATGTGGCATGTACTCGTTGCATATATTAGCTCTTTTGATGCTTGCAGCAACGGTCCTCCTCCTCCTCTTCCTCCTCCTCCTCCTCTTCCTCCTCCTCTTCCTCTTCCTCCTCCTCTTCTTCCTCCTTTTGTTACTGGGGAGTTCTACCTCTGAACCCTTTTTATTTTTTATTCTGAAACAGCATCTGTCTTGCTAAGTTGCCGAGGGTCTTGCTAAGTTGCTGAGGCTGGCCTCAAACCTGCAACCCTACTGTCTCAGCCTCCCAAGATTGGGGATGACAGGCGTGCACCCCCACTTCTTCCAAGGTAGACGTGGCCAGCCAAAGACCAACATGAGGCTGTTGGTCCGGGCCTCGAGGACTGGCTTAGCCATGACCTCTCCTTGCTCTCCCTTGCTGTGTGTCTTTGGGCAAGCAGTTGTCCCTCTCTGAGACCCAGCTGCTTCATCTGCAAGGCGCTGATAAGGACGAGGCCCGCTTCCCGGGCCTTAATGAGACAGCTTTCAGAGGACGCTTGGCACAGGGCCTGGCACCTTTAAAGTGCCCGTTAGAGCTCGCTGTGATTATTATGAAGTGGCGGCGCAGGGACTGGCACCCGGCCCGGGCGGGCTCATCCCCCCCTCTGCGGGCCCCTCTGCAAACCTCTCATCTTCCCGGGAAGCTGGGGCTCTCAGGCGGCAGATGCGGGCAGGAGATGGAAAAAAACATATGGCGCTGGTGTATTAGTTCCCAGACACTGCCCTCACTACCTTGAAACACGAGCAGAGATAACATCCTGCCAAATAGGTTTACCGGAGTCAACCCATTACAAGTGCGGACATGCGTGCTGATAAGAAAAGCCCGCGAGTTCTTAATATCCTGCCTGGCGTGCGGGAGGGGCGGGAGGGACAGAGGCGAGACAGCCGGGCCGCCAACGCGAGGTGCCGGGCCTCGCCATCCATCAGCCCGCCTGACAGCCGGTGTCTTTGGCCCCGGGTTTGGGAAATATGGTCGTCATAGGGATGGAGTCAAATGCGTCCTTTCAAAAACAGATCTGTTTAAAATTCATTAACTGAGACAGCCCCACCAGATGAAGCGGTCAATGGCCGGGACGCTGGAAGCACGTTCTGTACACGTTTCGCCGCCTCAGTGTCACCCGAGCTAATAATAAAGGTCCGGGGTGCGCGCGGGGCGGGGGGAGGCAGGCCGGCCGGGCTGGGGGGACCGGAGGGCGCGAGGCCGCCAGCTCGGACGCAATTACTTCTCCCGCTCAGTAGTCGCTTGAGTGAGCCATTTATCACGCCAGCTGGACCTGCCAGGCGCCGGGAAACCAATCGAGGGTCCTGCTCCTGGGACCCACAGCCAGCCAAGACGCTCTTGGGGACACGGTCTGGGATGCCTCTTGGTGATGTCACCCTGCCCGTGGCGGTAAATTCCGCTCAGAGGCTGACGGAGCCTGAATTTACATCTGCAGGGGGGACCTCGCTCTTGAGCCAGGACCCTCCCTCGCCTCCCCTGAGATCCCGAAAGCCCCTTCCACTCCTGCGTCCATGACGGAGCCCCTGGTCCTCCTGGGAAACTGCTCCCCTGCCTCAGACTGTTCCGGCAGCCGCGGTTCAAAACCTGGGGTATTCTCTGACTCCTCTCTGCCTTGAAGGGCCCTGCCCAGGCCCACAGACCCTCTGAAGCCCTGGCCACCCGGGCCCTGTGCCTTCCTGGCCTGGTCCCTATCACCCATGCCATCCTCGCAGCCCCCCGTGGGTCACAAGCACAAGCGCCCAGGCCTTGCTCCGGCCCCAGGGCCTTTGCACTCGCTGGCCCCCATCCGGATGCTCCTCCCCCAGGCACAAGTAGAGGCCTGTCGCCAGGAGCCGGGGTAAGGGCCAGGGTGAGGCCCATGATCCTCCGGGCGGCTTCTCGCCTCCAGAGACCACCCTCTTTCTCCCCTGCATGCCCATGTCAGCCCCTTCTGGAACCTTCCATTCCACGATTCCTCCTCCAACCACAGCTCCCTCTAGACACCTCCCTGGTTCCTGGGCAGCCTCGATGAACAGGAAAAACCTTCCCTCTCCCTCCAGCCTGCTCCTCCCAGGTGGGAATGTGGGGTCCTCTCTCCCCGGGCCGGGGAGCTGCCCCTCCCAGGAGTCTGGCAGAGGAGGCCGGAGGAGGCCAGAGGCCGGCGGGGTCAGGGAGGTGGCGGTGAGGACAAGCCGGGAACCCCGCACCGCCCAGGGCCGCTCCGGAAGCGCCGCTGTGTGCTCGGCACTCTGTGTTGATACAGTTCAGTTTGATCTGATTAACAAACATTTACCCAGAGCAGGCTCGCGCGGAGCACTGGCAGGCCCCGAGGGAACATCCCCCAGCCCGCCCTCCCCTCCTCCCCAGCTCGCCCTCCTCCTCTCCCTCCTCCTCTCCACCTCCCCTCCTCCCCGTCTCCCTCTGTGTCCTCTTCCTCCTCTTCTCCATCTCCCCCTCCCTCCTCCTCCTCTCCCTCTCCCTCTCTCTTTCCT
>PVLC010013585.1:0-41361 GCA_004027655.1 Graphiurus murinus | reverse complement strand
TATATATTCCTCTCCTCAACATTTTGCCTCCTCTCTTTTCTTTTTCTTTTTTTCCTGTCTCATATCAAGACCATATCATACTATCACACTCAAAACTCTATCCTGACTATCAGAATCTCCTGACATATCTAGTACTGCTAATCTTTAACAATATATCACCACAACACACTCAACCTTTTATTCCACTAGAACATACTCTGTTCTTTACCCTATTCCTCCATGCATTACTGTGGCTTCTCACTCAACCTCTATCACTGAATACAAACTATTCCTGTATATACCTTCAGATACCCCTAACCGTCCCCCCCCCCCCTGCAGAGATTGGACAAGAAAACTTGCAAGAGCAGCAAAGATATAAATCCAAGAACAGGGGAACCATGGGAAGAAAAAATAACAAAGAAACAATGAGCTACCACAACCCCTCAATTACAGATCTCACCAACCCAGAATGGCAGAGATTATCAGAAGAACAATTCAGATCTTTAATACTAGAAACAATACAGGATTTTCAGAAAGAATGTAGGCAGAGCTTTAAAGAAATAAAGGAACAAATAAACAAAGAATTCAATGACCTGAAAAGGAACCAAAGAGAAGAATTGAAGGAAGTGAAAGATGAAATAACCCGAAATGAATGCATCAATA
Source organism: Graphiurus murinus (assembly GCA_004027655.1). NCBI lineage: Eukaryota > Metazoa > Chordata > Mammalia > Rodentia > Gliridae > Graphiurus > Graphiurus murinus. The sequence continues at coordinate 40,719 of PVLC010013585.1, read as the reverse complement.
CAAACTATAAACAGCAGATTAGATCACATGGAAAATAGAATATCACTCTTAGAAGATGACTATGCCAAAAACGAATCTATAGTACACAATTTAAAACAAAAAATATGTCAGTATGAATTAGACATCGAAGAGATCTGGACCAATTTTAAAAGAGCTAACCTAAGAATAATAGGCATAGAAGAGGGATTAGATGTTGAAACTTATGGAATAAACAATCTCTTCCAAGAAGTAATATCAGATAATTTTCCAAACATAGAAAGAGAAGTTGACACACAGGTACAGGAAACATACAGAACTCCCTCAAGAAAAGGCCAAAGAAGAGGCTCACCATGCCACATAATAATCAAGCTGATCAATGTAGAAGCTAAGGAAAGAATTTTAAAGGCAGCAAAAGTAAAAGGCCAAGTGACATTTAGAGGAAAGCCAATTAGAATCACTCCAGACCTCCCAAATCAAGTCATAAAAGCCAGGAGAGGCTGGAGTAACATATTCCAAACTCTGAAAGAAAATAACTTGAAGCCAAGATTCTAATACCCAGCAAAACTCTCTCTCAAAATTGTCGGCGATATAAAAACCTTCCATGACAGAAACTGAAAGAATTTATGTCTACCAAACCAGCACTAGAGAAACTACTTAAAGAGATTAACTACAAAGAAGAACTAATGAGTAAACGTTAGAACCAGAGGAACAATAATTTCCAGGAAGCAAACAACTAAGCAAAGAAGAATAAAATCCACTGAAAACAGAAGTCAAAACTCAAAATGTTAGGAATTAAAAATCATCTCTCAATAATCACATTGAATATAAATGGTCTCAATTCCCCAATAAAAAGGCACAAGGTGGGAAAATGGATCAAAACCCAGAATCCATCTATATGCTGCCTACAAGAAACTTACCTTACAAGCAGAGATTCCCACAAGCTAAAGGTGAAGGGATGCAGTAAGATAATCCATGCCAATGGAGCCCGAAGACAAGCAGGAGTAGCAACCATGATATCAGATAAATTAGACTTCAAGCCTAAGCTTATCAGAAGAGACAAAGCAGGTCATTTTTTACTAGTAAAAGGAATAATCCAGCAGAAAGAAATAACAATTATTAACATCTATGCCCCAAATGCAGGTGCAGTCACCTTCATAAAACAAACTCTGTATGAAACAAAGACACACATAGGACCCAATACACTAATACTAGGAGACTAAATACTCCTCTTACATCTCTAGACCATTCTTCTAAACAAAAGATCAGTAGAGACGCCTCAGACCTAAAGAATACCATAAACCAAATGGAACTATTAGACATATATAGACTCTTTCACCCAACTACAGAAAAATTCACATTTTTCTCAGCTGCACATGGAACCTTCTCCAAAATAGACCACATTCTGGGCCACAAAGCAAGCACTGGCAAATTTAAAAAATGCAACAAAATTCCCTGCATCTTCTCCGACCACAATGGAGTGAAACTAGAAATAAACTCCAAGAAGATCCAAAGTAACCGTGGAAACACATGGAGACTGAACACCACATTGCTGAATGAAGATTGGGTCACAGAAGAAGTAAAGGGAGAAATTAAAAATTTCCTAGAAAACAGAGACACAACATATCAAAACCTCTGGGACACCCTAAAGGCAGTACTAAGAGGCAAATTTATAGCACTGAGTGCCCACATAAGAAGAACAGAAAATCACCAAATAAATAACCTAATGACACAGCTCAAAGCACTTGAAAAACAAGAACAGTCTAACCCCAAAGCCAGTAGAAGACAGGAAATCATGAAAATCAGAGCAGAAATTAATGAAATAGAGATTAAAAAAAAATACAGAAAATCAATAAAACCAAAAGCTGGTTTATTGAAAAACTAAACAAGATTGATAAACCATTGGCCAACCTAAGCAAAAGAAAGAGAGAATCAACCCAAATAACAAAATAATAGATGAAAAAGGTGGTATTACCACCGACAGTATGGAAATACAGAGGATAGTCAGAAACTATTTTGAAAAACTATACTCCAACAAAATGGAAAATTTAGAAGAAATTGACACATTTCTAGACACATATAACTTTCCTAAATTGAGTCAAGAAGATATAGAAAACTTAAACCGACCAATAACAATCAAAGAGAGAAACAGCAATAAAGAGTTTACCATCAAACAAAAGCCCAGGGCCAGATCGTTTTCCAAGTGAATTTTATAAAACATTTATAGAAGAGCTAATCCCAATACTCCTCAAACTATTCCATGAAATATAAAGAAACGGGACCCTCCCAAACACATTCTATGCAGCCAATATCACTTTAATACCAAAGCCAAATAAAGACAGCTCAAGAAAAGAAAACTATAGGCCTATATAACTGATGAACTTATATGCAAAGCTGCTAAACAAGATATTAGCAATGTGCATTCAAAGCCACATCAAGAAAATTATATATCATGACCAAGTCTGGTTCATCCCAGAGATGCAAGGCTGGTTCAACATACAAAAAACAAGCCATGTAATTCACCACATAAACAAACTTAAAGACAAAAACCACATGATCATCTCAATTGATGCTGAAAAAGCATTTGACAAGATCCAACACCCATTCATGCTAAAAGCACTTCAGAGAATCGGAATAGAAGGAACGTACCTCAACATCATAAAGGCAATATACAGTAGGCCCACAGTGAATATCATATTAAATGGAGAAAACTGCAACAGTTCCCACTAAAAACAGGAACAAGACAAGGATGTCCATTATCACCTCTTCTGTTCAATATAGTACTTGAGACTCTAGCCAGAGCAATAAGGCAAGAGAAGGAAATCAAAGAGGTAAAAATAGGGAAGGAAGAACTAAAACTATCCCTTTTTGCAGATGACATGATGTTATACTTAGAAGACCCAACAAACTTAACAAAAAACTTATGGAACTGATCAACAAATTCAGCAAAGAGTCTGGATACAAAATCAATCCTAAAAAATCAGAAGCTTTCCTGTATGCCAACCATAAATCCACTGAAAAAGAAATCCAGAAAACAATTCCACTCACAATAGCACCCAGAAAAATAAAACACTTATGGATAAACCTAACCAAAGAGGTAAAAGACTTCTATAAAGAAAACGATAAAAAGTTGAAGAAAGAAATCGATGAACACCTTAGAAGATGGAAGGACATACCATGCTCTTGGATAGGCAGAATAAATGTCATCAAAATGGCCATCCTGCCGGGCGTGGTGACGCACACTTGTAATCCCAGCATTCGGGAGGCTGAGACCGGAGGATCCGGGTTTGAGGCCAGCCTCCGCTACCTAGTGAGGCACTCACCAACTTAGTGAGACTCGGTTTCAAAATAAAGAATAAAAAATAGGGCTGGGGATATAGCTCGAAGGTAGAATGCCCCTGAGTTCAATCCCCAATTCCGCCAAAAAAAAAAAAAAAAAAATGGCCATCCTCCCAAAACTGATTTACAGATTCAATGCAATACCCATGAAATTACCAAGGGTACTCCTCACAGACATAGAAAAATCAGTCCTTAAATTCATCTGGAAAAACAAAAAGCCCAGGATAGCCAAAATAGTTCTTAGCAACAAGAACCATGCAGGAGGTATCACAATACCTGACTTCAAACTCTACTACAAAGCCACAGTAATAAAAACAGCATGGTACTGGCACAAAAACAGACACATAGACCAATGGAGCAGAAACAGACCCACAGGTTTACAGTCAACTGATTTTTGACAAAGGAGCCAAAAACATACACTGGAAAAAAGACAGCCTCTTTAACAAATGGTGTTGGCAAAACTGGTTAACCATATGCAGGAAAATGGAAATAAACCCCACTTTCTCACCCTGCACAAGAGTAAACTCAAGGTGGATCAAAGACCTGGAAGTTATGTGGGAGACTTTGCAGCTACTTGAAGAGGGCATAGGACCAACACTTCAACACATAGGCACAGATAAAAACTTTCTCAACAAGACCTCCAAAGCACAAGCAACTAAAAGGAAGATCAATACATGGGATTGCATTAAACTGAGGAGCTTCTGTGCAGCAAAGGAAACTGTCAAGAACCTCAAGAGAGAGCCTACAGAGTGGGAGAAGATTTTTGCCAGTTACTCTACTGATAGAGGTCTAATATCTAGGATATACAAAGAACTCAAGAAAATCACAACCAAGAAAACAAATAACCCAATTAAAAAATTGGCAAAGGATCTAAATAGACACTCCACAAAAGAAGAAATACAAATGGCCAATAAATGTATGAGGAAATGTTCCACATCATTAGCAATCAGAGAGATGCAAATCAAAACCACCTTGAGATTTCACCTAAACCCCAATCAGAATGGCAATCATCAAAAACAGGAGCAACAACAACTGCTGGCGAGGATGTGGAGAAATGGGAACTCTAATACATTGTTGGTGGGATTGCAAACTTGTGCAACCACTTTGGAAAACAGTATGGAGGATCCTCAGACAAATGGGAATAAGCCTACCATATGATCCAGCAATACCACTTCTGGGTATCTACCCAAAAGAATGGAAACCAAACTATCAGACCAATGCATGTGTATCTATGTTTATAGCTGCACAATTCACAATAGCCAAACTATGGAAGCAGCCAAGATGTCCATCAACAGATGAATGGATTACAAAACTGTGGGATATGTACACAATGGAATTTTACTCAGCCATAAAGAGAACAAAATCATGTTATTTGCAGGGAAATGGATGCAACTGGAAAACATTATGTTAAGTGAGATTAGCCAGTCACAAAGAGTTAGGAAGCATATGTTCTCCCTAATATGTGGATGCTAGGGAGAAGATAGGGCATAAGAGGTTCTCCAGATGGAAAAGGAGAGACCCTCGATAAACAATGAAGTTGATTTAACCGAAAGGGATTGACGGGGGGCGGGGACACCCTAATGTACATCAAGGTTACTCACTAAATTGAACCTGAGATGGATGGAGCTCGAGGGAGAGGGGTGGGAATTGGGGAAAGGGGTCAAATGAGAAATGTGGGGACGTATGTCATTTTCAATTTGTACCTAACAAAGATGTCTGCTTACAATGTATGAATAATAAGAAAAAAAATAAAAATAAATAAATAAATAAAAGATAAAGACACGGGATAGATTCAGGAGGGCTGACTGTGAATACTGCTGTGAGGAGTTTATTTAGCTCAATCCTTATATACTCTTTGAGCACCAGAATATATGTCAAAGTTAATGTTTTCTCACAATGGTTACATCTTGTGAATATTAATCATCTGATGTTACACAGTTCAAGGAACAAATGTTCATGCAATTCATTACTATAACAGCCTGATAAAGTCTGAATAAACCTCTTGATTTCTGGAACTTGAAGCAAAGCAGGGCTTTTGCCCTGAGTCAGTAGTCAGCTCATGTTATGGTAATCTTTATCTCCATAGGAACAGACTTCTATGACTGTGAATCAACAAAAGTAGACCTTGAGCACTGTCGGTCTCCGACAGTTTCCTTCTGTCTTTAAATTTTGAACAAAAGTCATCAACTCTCATAGTTGAGATGCAGCAAACTGTGCCTGTCTTAGATTGTTCTCTTTAAGATCCAAGTCTTACCCATCATGGGAGCATAAGTGATATACAACTGTGTCCTGTCTTAGGTTGACCTGTCCTTACGAGAATCTTATCCATCATTGACTACCAGTTCCTGCATAAGAGGGTCATAGGGAGCTTTATTACATGCATATCAGCTTTTATTTTCCATATAGTGTTGACAAAGATTTTCACCAAAATCAATAGCAAACACAGAGCTACAAGTAACAGGACACCAACACCTACCAATCCTCCAATTAAAGAAGTGAATAAAGACCAAGAAGGTGAGAGGCTTGATCATTTGTCTAAAATACGTTGAGCTGTTTTGGCAGCATCAAATTTAAGACGGCTAGTACTTTTTTTTTTGTGGTACTGGGGATTGAACTCAGGGGCATTCTACCTCCGAGCTACACCCCAGCCCTATTTTTTTTTTTATTCTTTATTTTGAAACTGAGTCTCACTAAGTTGCGGAGTGCCTCACTAAGTAGCTGAGACTGGCCGCGAACCCGGATCTTCCGGTCTCAGCCTCCTGAATGCTGGGATTATAAGCGTGTGCCACCACGCCTGGCTGGGCTAGTACTTTTCATATCAGCAATATCATGATGAAATTTTAACAAATCCAATGATATGTTTTCATGATGCCAAACTCCTTGTAAGTGAGCTTTGACTCTATCCCAATTATGATAGCTTTCATTATAAGTCTTTTGAGTAACACAAATCCAATTAAATGTAGCATGACATTGTTATCCAGATTTAACTTTCAACTCCTGTAAATTAGCTCTTAAACCCTTAATTTCATCACCCAAATATTCTACAGCATCATACAAAGCATTAAGTCTATGTTCTAATTTGATATCTAATTGTTCTTGTGTACCTAAAGTACGTGTAATGTTTTTAGACATTTGATTAACAAAGTGAGCAGTTATCAGTCCCAGTGATGCTACTTCTTTGAGATGCAGAAGAGATGCATCTTCTCCAGTGGAGATAGCTGGTGTAACACATGAAATCTTCTTTGCAAGGTAACTGAGATTGAGGGGCAGCTAGATTTTCTACCTTGTCTCCTTTTGGTCCCCATAAAACTAGTCCTTGTATATTGCAATCCAATAACACTAGTCCAGTGTTATGAAGAACTTGAGATGTTAAAGTTAGACATCCAGAAACAATAACATTTTTTGAAAAGCATATAGGTGCATCTACACCTATCCCAGTGTAGTTGGTTGGAACAGCTTCTGGAATTTGTAAGTCATCAATCACTGGAAGACAAAGGAGTCGAGAGTTGTTTATCATCACCATGATTCGTCTGTCTTCCCACATCAAGGGGTGAAGCAATGGTGGATCAGGAACATAGGCCCAGTAAACTTCATCTGTCATCATCGGGGCCCAGTTCATCAGGAACAACAGGATCAGGAACATCAGCACCAAGGGTGGTATTTGTCTGTGATGCATTTCTTACCAGGCATCCAGGTAGCCTGCATGCTCCATTTTCATCCTGTGAGAAAATACAAACATGGTCTCATTCCCACAAAATCACAGGATCAGGCCCTTCCCATTGACCAGTACATGTTTTTTTTTTTTTTTCCATTTAACATAAGCAAAAGTATTCTTTGTAGATGGATGCCAAAAGTGCTCTGCAGCTGAGTGACCAGGGGCATCAGTATTTAAAAAAAATTAAAATTAAAAGAGAATGTTTCAGTAGATTATGTGGCGAGGTAGGGTAAGACTCCCCCTTTTTTATTTTATTAATTGTCTTTTTTAAAGATCAATGGGCACGTTCCAGAATGTCTTGCCTTTGAGGATTATAAGGAATACCTGTTTTATGGCAAATATGAAACTGCTGGCAAAAAGGTTTGAAATACCTGACAGATCTATTATCTGTTTTTAAAATCATGGGAGTGCCCATAAAGGAAAAACAAGCCAAATAATGAGCAATAACATGTTTTGTAGCTTCTCCAGTTTGACCCATAGCCATAATGAATCCTGAATAGGTATCAATAGAAACATGAACATATTTTAAATGACCAAATTCAGAGATATTTGTAACATCCATTTGCCATAATTGATTAGGAATTAAACCTTGAGGTTTTACTACATAATGGGGAACAAGTAAGTAGGGTTAACAAGAAGGGCAGGTTTTAACAATTTGTCGCACTGCCTCTCGTGAGATTTTCTTTTTTTACATTGGCCCATTTTCTTTTTGATCGTATATACAAACTCCTGAAAAAAAGAATTCAACCATATTTCCATTTTTTACCTTTTCGTTACCAGTATTTTCCAAGGTGACCATCACTGCTTATCTCCGTATCCATGTCTCTGATCTGGGCACCACCTACCGAAGCCTGCCACCTAAGTTGGTCAGCTTGGAGGGAGAAAGTGTGGTTTGAGAAAACAAGGACAAAACTTGCTTAAGAAAGAGAAAGACAAGGGACAGATTCAGGAAGGCTGACAGTGAATACTGCTGTGAAGAGTTTATTTAGCTCAGTCCTTATAAACTTCTTTGAGCACCAGAGTATATGTCAAAGTTAATGTTTTCTCACAATGGTTACATCTTGTGAATATTAATCATCTGATAACTGTGGTTCAAGGAGCAAATGTTCATGCAATTCATTACTATAACAGCCTGATAAAGTTTGAATAAACCTCTTGATTCCTGGAACTTGAAGCAAAGCAGTGCTTTTGCTCTGAGTCAGTAGTCAGCGCATGTTATGGTAATCTTTATCTCCATAGGAACAGACTTCTATGCCTGTGAGTCAGCAAAAGTAGACCTTGAGCACTGTCAGTCTCCAACAATCTGTATTATAACAGTAAAAATGTTGGCTGATTATTTTTGCGAACTACACAAAGTGTATTCTAAAGTGTATATGGAAAAAGTAGGCATGTAAAATAATCTAAATAAGAGTTTTATAAAAAATAATTAATAGAGATTTTTACTTCTTCATGTCATATATATAATTAAACTTTAATTAATTTTTTTTTCACTTTATGCCTTTACAACAAGATCAATGAAATTTAACAGAGAGACACTACTAATAACCAAAATTCCTGTATGGACATAGAAGTGAATAAGATCATTTAAAATTGTGAAAAAGGAAGAAATGGGTTATCTATATATTTGAAATGCAAACTTGTGGCTTAGTAGAGACATAAAAATATATATATATATGTAAATATATATAGTATATACATATAAATATATATATATACATATATAGGCCTATTCACTCCATATACATTATTAAATACCAGATGAATAAAAATTCAATGCTGAAAATGAAACATAAGGTTATTAGATGAGAATATGGAAGAAGTTAATTTCACATATATTTAACCTAGGGGAACATTTTCTAAGCAAAAATAGTAAGCCTTAAAAGTATAAAATAAAATAAAACAAATAAAATTAATAAAAGAAATCTTCTAACTTGAAACAAGTCTCATAAAAAAGACTCAAGAAAGTTACAAAGTGTGAAAAGTACTTAAATAATCTATTTAATGAAAGCACACTCTTATAAATCAAGAAATAAAATAACAAATATTTCCATGTAAAATGGACTAGAACATGTACTATGTAGAAAGGTAAAAGGATATAGTTTAAAAATATAAAAATTCTTCAAACATATGTATAATCAAGTCATATTAAAATATAGATCTTTCAATAATCATGACAATAATAAGAGATTTAGTATAGTAAATGTTACTAGATTTATTGAGAAATAGTTATTAAAAGTATTGATAATAAAGTATTCATATTTTAAATGCACTGTACTTTCAACTTCAAAATTCTTCTTCTGTTGACTTATTCTACAGATGCGTTAGTGCAGCAATACAAAAGTGAAGAAACTAGATTATGATTACTACATATTAAGTAAAGCAAAAGATGGAAATTAAAAAAGAATCAATTGATGGATACCAGTTAAGTAATGCAATAAAAAATCATAAAATTAGGTAGTGTATTGAATAGTAACTTGATTCTTTATGAAGATTAAAATGAATCAGTATTGATGATGTGAATAATCAACAATATATGCATACTTAAAAGAAATAGAGGAAAAGAGTAACTTTTACATATAGTACATGTCCTCTAGGTATAAAAACAAAGACACATAAATGCACATTTGTTTTTCTTTAATATGAAAATTATTTCTTGAAGTACATTTAAAATAAATTGTTAATGGAATTTAATTTTAGGAAAATATCAATGTACATGCAAAGTAAGACGATAAGCTCTTAATTGTATGGTCTTTTGAGTTGTGTTATGCGTTTTTCAATGAAAGGAAAGGTTTTGTGGACTCCTGTGTTTAAAACATAAATTCATTTGATAATGATTGGTAAATAAAAAATGAAACACTGGGAGGCTGAGACCGGAGGATCCGAGTTCGCGGCCAGCCTCAGCTACCTAGTGAGGCACTCTGCAACTTAGTGAGACTCAGTTTCAAAATAAAGAATAAAAAAATAGGGCTGGGGGTATAGCTCAAGGTAGAGTGCCCCTGAGTTCAATCCCCAGTACCGCAAAACAAAAAAGAAAAACATAATTTATTGTAATTACTTAAATGTATCCTGTTCCACATTACAGATTTCATTTCAAAAGGTTATATAATCTATAGAGTAAAAGAAGACTATAATAATCAAATCAGGAAATACTAAGCCTTTTGTATTTGACTTTTTGTATTATTGCTATTTTTTTTTATAAACTCCAGCCAAATTTTATGGCAATTTATTTACAGAGAAATATAAGAAATCTGCAAGAATATAAGAATTCTGGATTGGAAATGTTTGTGTCTTAGATACAGAATTAATATCTTCTGTGATTCTAAACTTTCATCTTTTATGTTTTTATTTTATTAAATTTTTGGTAAGTTGCCAATAATGTTAGCATAGCAGCTAAGGTTCACTCTTTTTCTACATACATATTTCTTTTTAAAAATATATCACAGTAAATAGGCAGTAGAAAAGTTTCCATTTTAGATCTTTTTTTTTTTTTTTTTTTTTTGCGGTACTGGCGGTTGAACTCAGGGGCATTCTACCTCTGAGCTATACCCCCAGCCCTATTTTTTTTATTCTTTATTTTGAAACCGAGTCTCACTAAGTTGCGGAGTGCCTCACTAGGTAGCTGAGGCTGGCCGCAAACCTGGATCCTCCGGTCTCAGCCTCCCGAATGCTGGGATTACAAGCGTGCGCCACCACGCCCGGCTGCATTTTAGATCTTTTATTCATCGTTTCATGAACTTTGTCCTTTGAATCCTCCTTAAAATGAAAAAGAAATACTAACTCAGGACCTAACCTATCTGGTTACAATCCAAAGTTGTATTAATCTAAAGCTTCCCAAATAGATGACATGCTAATAACCTACTTCAAATTTGTTCCTCTGTTTAAACTGTAATACATATCTTTGTCTCTTTCATGTTTTTTTTTTCCTTTATGTCATAAAAGTCTATTAAAAAGGCTCTACAATAATTATGTTAGGGAATGGTTGGAATAATTTCTTCATGGAGATATACTGCTTAAATATTCAATGGGGATACTTAGTGACAAAAAAAAAAATGCCTAAATTCAGACTTCTTTGCCTTTTCAACTTGCTTAGGTAGGTGGCTATGATATGGGGTTTTGTCACTTGATAATTGAAGACTATTGTTATAGGAAGCTCTTTGAAAATAGAGTTAACCTAAAAATGTTAATGGAATATAGAGTTTGGCATTAAAAATATAAAAATATTTTCAATCTACTTTCAATACTATTATAATATCCAACCAGAGCCTATAATTAATGTTGTATTTGAGCTCTAAACTTTAACTCTCTTGAAAGTTTTGGCAATTTTTAGAGTTAGGTGAGTCATTTTTTCCAATTTAAGAATCTGAGTAGTGAAGTTTGAAAGGTTAACTGCAAAAAGAATAATACCTGGTAAATGTTGAGATTAATATACTCCAAACTACGGCTTTCAGTTAAGTACCTTGTGTTCTAGGTTCAACTTTAGTGTTTTTTTTTCCGAATTAATTTTTATTTTGTTTAATTTCCCTAAGAAATGGTACTGTTATTATTTATATTGAAGTTAATGTTATATATGGCTTTAAAGCATATATTGTTGAAGTATTTAAAATAATAGAGTTTCTTATAGGATTTGTCTGTGAAATTTTTTCTACCAACTGTTAACAGTATGTATTATTTATAGCAGTGATTTTCAAGATGTACCAGAAATATAACGTAATATAATAAACATAATTTTAAGGATACTTAAATTATTGGATGGAAGGATGAAAGAATGGGAAGGTCCATTGATGAGCATCACCAGTGTGGGCCCAGTTCCAGCACTAGGTGTCCAGTAGAGCACAAGAAAGCTAAGGAATTGGCCTTAAACATACAATCTAGATTGAGAGTATAAAGTACACCAGAAAGCAAATACGCAAAATATAATTTCACTTGATAAAGGACTAAGAAAATTACATTTTGGGAGTAGCTGTTTCAGATAAGAAACAGAGGACATTTCTTTGAAGAGATGGAAAAGAAGAGTAAGCAGAGAACAGATGATGGAAGACCTTGTGGATACCTTGATGTTTTTGAGCACAGATAAGATAATCTCTGGTTTGTGTTTTACAAAAGCAACTCTTAACTGCTCTATAGATAGTAAACGGAAATGAACTTCAATAAAGATGTGGAATTGTGTACATGAGTTTGGAGTATACTGGGAGTGTGCATGTTAACCCAAGAACCAGGCAGCAGGCTCTTGTAGTCTCTACTAAAGATATTGCCTAAAATAAAGGAAAATTGGTGTATTTTATAATAAACTGTTATATTCTGATTTTGAAACTTGAGCCAATGAGTCCTACATGAATTTTTTGTCAGCGTAGGCAGAAGCAGGGATTAACTATGACTCTTTCTTCCTTCTCAAAATTGGGCAAATGGAGTTTCACTTTAATTAAGATGTGGAATTGTGCATGAGAAGTAGCTTTTGCAGGAATGCTTACGAATATTTCATATTAAATATTGCAGTATACCCAATTTTTAATTGTGGTGGGTGGGTGAATGATGTCAGGAATCTAAAGAAGCATGCTGACAGTGCATGGCACAGCTGAAAAGAGTGGCAAGGTGAGCTCAGTGGTTTGCCTTCTGAATAACTTGAGATAGACATTGGCCAGGAATAATCTAAGTAATAACAGAAAATGAGATGTTTGTTGTTTGTTTGTTTGCTTGCTTGCTTGCTTTTTGGAACTTGGGATTAAAACCAGGACCATTCTACCTGTGAGAAACACCCTCAGCTCTTTTTATTATTTATTTTGGAACAGGGTCTCACATTGTTGCTGAGGGGCAATGTGGATGCAACATTTGTCACTCCATTGATTTCTAGGTTGATTAGGTTGATCTGGCTGGCTAGACATGTGTCCTCATCCTCCCTGACTACTCCATGTGTGTGCCTCTTGAAGTTCAGCAGTCTAAGAGAATGGCCTACCCAGATAGAGGAAGACTTTTCTTTGGTCAAGATCAAGGATATAAGATTAGCTATGTTCCTCTGCTAGAATCTCCAAAAAGAAGCCTGTTGAAAGGGGCTTGTGTATTAAATATAATGTTTTTGTAATCCATTTATTCTTCTCTACTGCTGAGTAGCAGTTCAGTGTATGCATATATCAATTTGTTTATCCATTACCTTGTTATGGAAATTTGGAATATTTCCAATTAGTGACTATTGTTATTTAAGATGCTATGGACTTCTTTGTGTAATGATTTCATGAATACATGTTTTAGTTTCTTCTAAGGTAACTATCTAGTAATATAATTATATTTAATGTATAATTATAAGCAAGTAAAACAAATTAACAAAACAGTTGCATCACTTCACATATTCACATGCAAATATGAAAAATATTATCATTTAACATCTTCTAATAATTTTTGTTTTATCAATTTTTAAAAAGTTTAGTTATTACAGGAAGCCTGTAATAGTACTGAATTTTGAGTTTAATTCATATTTCCTTTACAACTAATGGTGCTGGGTGCCTGTTCAGTTGCTTATGACAATTCTAATGTCCAGTTGTTTGAATGGTTGCTTTATGCATTTTAAATTGTTGCTGGTTTTGGTGGGCATTATTGTTGTTGTTGCTTTTGGCATTTTAATTACTGTGTTGTAGGAATTCTGTATATATTTTCATATGTATTTATTCCAAAAATTTGTTCTATATTAAAGTTTGTATAAAAATATTTTTAATTTAATTTTTAACATACACAAAACACAAAGTTGTATATATTAAGGGGGTAACATATATATGTGACACAGAATAACATATGCGTTGTTGCTAGGCTATACTTATTCCATTTTAAAATTTCTAGTATGGCATATGATGAATTCTCATCATGAAGTTTTTTTTTTAATTTTCCATAAAATGTACAAATATATGATCAAGTATCATTCATTTTTATTTTGAAGACTGTTTACTAAGCACATAAGTGCTCTGTGCCTTTGTAAGAACTAGAGATACTACAGAAAAAAAAACATAATAAAACTCCAAATCTCATCAATTACACAGCCATAATGAAGTGAAATGTTGCAAAATTAAGCCAATTACCATGCATGTGAAATTCCACTAAAATTGAAAATCACTGAGCAAACTAATCTGATGACTACCTAATATTTGATGTCTCCATCCAGGGAAGTAGATTCAACCATTTATTTTGATAGCTTATTATAACAGTAATAAGATATTGGATTCTATTGACAAGCTACTTTTATTACCCCACATATAAACTCTTGGAATAATTTAATTTATTGGTATACTTAGGAATTTCTGAAAAACTATACAATTTTTGTTTTCAAAGCTAAAATTCAATTACACTATGATTTCAAGATTGGTAGAGCTACTTCTTATAGATGTCTTCCAACATACATATATATAGAGAAAAGTTTAATTGTAAAATCATAATTTTTAAGGAAGTAAATAATAAAAAAACTCTCAATATCACAGAAATAATTAGTGAAATAAGTTGACAAGTAATGGTAGAATATCATAATAAACTTAATATAAAAATTATAAACTAGAATTTTAAAATTTTCATGGCTAAAAGAAAAGCAGAAATGGTGTTGATTTTTTAAAAAGTTTTGAAAGGGTTCTTAATGCTATAGTTTTTTATATAAATTGTGTTGTATTAGATCATATTTGAATATGAGGCTATAAATGAACATAACTTTAAGTAATATTTAGAATATATCATCTTCCCATTTCAGTTGCTTGCCAGGCATGCAGTCAAAATACTCAGTAGGACTTGGCAGTTACCCACTGACCACAAGTTCAGATTTATGAGGAGGCATCACTCCAGCGCTGTTTGTTTGCCTTTGGTTCAGCAGTCAGCTCCTGTGGTGATTTCCACATGGTGTGCATGCAGGAAGGTCAAGATCTACTTGGTCCAGGGATTTGGAATCTAAGCTACATAGTAGAAAAAAAAATCCATGGTCCTTAAAGGAATTTGGGACACAGTATTACTTGAAAAGTGTGCTTTCAAAATAATCAAATTCTGACTCTGGGGTGGAACGGGGTGCAGTGGAGTGGGAAGGATGAGAGATGCAGAGAGAGAGAGAGAGAGAGAGAGAGAGAGAGAGAGAGAGAGAGAAACCATAAACCATGGTGGAGAATATGCACAAAGAATAGAAACTCACCACCTCGGTGCTTACCTGGAATCATCACTCATCACTGCTATCAGTATATAATAAAATCTGGATACTCAGAAAGGCACTATCAAACTATTTTAAAATATGGAAGTAACTTAGATTGTGATAAAGTGTAATCAACTACATTATTACAAAGAAAGAAGAAGTAAATGCATATTTGTGTATGCATCTATAAAACCAATGGATTTGTTTTGCATAGAAACTTGAATATGTTCAATATAAAGAATGGGAAACTGTAGATGAGTTGAGCGGAAAGCTCATCCATAGCATCTGAACCATCTGACAGCCATTCAATATCTCTGGGCTGCCAGTTGCATGTGGGACTTGCCAAGAAGCCAGATGCTCTCATGGCTTCCCATCATATAGTAAGTGCTCTCCAAAGAAAAATAAAATGTATAAATAGGAGAATGATGTTATTTTTGCTATTTATTTTAAGTATTTTAATATAAATAAATATAAATGCCAAATAGAAAATACTTTCCAGATATTAAATTTATTCACACTAACAAACAATTTTTTAGTCCACTCATCCACTAAAAGGAAATAGGTAAAAAAGAAAATATGACCAAGGATCCTAATAAATTCTGTGGGTCTACACTCTTGACAAATTCTAAGGGTGGCTGAGTGGAGGTTAATGCTATCAAATGTGAAGGATAGCAACACTATATATTCAGAATTAAATAAGGTAAATATTTATTTTCTGAATAAATAAATCTTGAGGACAATAAGCACAATGAGAAAAATAACTATTTCTACCATGGGGGGGGGGCGGAACAAAAACAAAAACATGAGGACTGGATTTTTTTCTGTTGCTGGAGATCAAACACTGAGTCTTGCACATGCTACACTGAACTACATTCCTAACCCTGAATCAACGATTAGAATGAAAGGGGACCTTGATATTTTCCTGGACATGCGCATTATTTAAGTTAGCCATTGGTGTGAAAGTTAGGGCAAGGAGATTGAGGCCAAGTGGAACATCCTGGAGGAACCAAAGTGCCATGTAAAAGACGTTTTGTTACCATTGACCAGCTAATCACTTCCATTTCCTGAAGCATTTCATACAAAATCTGGCACCCTGAATACATGGCACTTTGGCTTTTTGTTAACTTCAATAGTCTCTCTCCTGAGAGACTCCTCCCCCATCAACCTACTCAACTTACTCTGTTCTCAGCTTTAAATGTGCATTGATTCAGTTTCAGACAGAAGTTAGACTATGTTTATACATTTAAGAAGCATACTGATTAGAGAATTAAATTTGTAATGCCCTTTGACAAAATTTCTTATCATTTTCTTCCCACTACTCCTTATAATCATCATGAACAATACAGCCATTCACAAACAAGGTTCAGTATGAAATTAGTGGCCTGTCTAATTTAAGACTGTAGAGATAGCCCTTGTATTTTGAAGCAGATAAGAATCATAGATCTTTAGAATAACAGAAGGGAGGAGAAAGGCATCCTCAAAGCATAAGCTAATTTGAGTTTCTTGCCAATGTGTCAGATGGGTGGCTCAGTGTAAATAAGGAGAGTTGCAAAGGTAGGGGGTATCGCCTCCATGTCAGAATGAATGATCAGTATGTATGCATTTCTGTTAATACCATAATAGCCAGTTTTTCTTGTTACTAACCCTTTTATGCCCATATTTTGATATTGTTGCTGATTTTCATTCAAATTTTAACTGAAGTACAAGGAAAAATGTTGTTAACATTTGAGTATTTGAGCCATTTTGGAATAGCTCAAATACTGTAATATGTATGGTATGTATTACGAGTGATGCAAAATTATAAGGGCAACAAAGTTTTCACTGAGAGCTATGAAGTATTCAGGACAAAGTATCTGACATACCCCAAATGCTCATAAATAGTACATGTTATTTTAAAATTTTTATTTGAGTGATATCTTGTTATTTCAGAATGGCATATAATACATAGTCAAACAACCCGAATTGCAATCTGGACCTATAAGTTTATTTAAATGTCTCTGAGCTTCATTTTCTCCTGCAAGTAAAACATATAAAATAATTGCTATATAGAATTCATCAGTGATTAATTTAAAAGTATTTATTAAAATATTTTAGAAGCAAGACACAATATGTAAATACTAATTGTAACTAAGACACAACTTCTACTTGATTATTTTTCTCACCTCTCTTTAAAGTAGATTTGAGAATCCCTAACCTCATCCTATGGTTTATATACTTCCAAATATATATTGTTGATATTTTTAATTATGGAAATCACATAGCAAACATACTAAAGTCAATCATTAAGCAGAACATGAGAAAGAGGGAGGGGAGAAAATGGGGTTGGAATTGGGGAAGGGCTAAATGAGGGATGTGTGCATATATGCCTCTAACAACTTGTACCTCATTAAGGTGTATGATTGCAATGCACCAATAAAAAATAAATAAATAAAATTTAGGAACTTAAAAATAGTAATCACATAGCTTTTGAAAAATATGAATAATATAGCAACAAATAATAAAGACAGTTTTAAAAATATGCTTATCTTTTCTAGAGCTAAATGCTGTACCATTCTACAAAGCATATGTTGAGCTCCCTCTCCCTGTAACTGGTATATTGAATTGTTTTACCTCCCCTTCCCTTCTAAGTCAATTTGCTCTGTTCTTTATATCTTTTCCAGCCAAAGTACACACCCTTGTCTCATTAGCATTGTGTTTGCCCATGTGCTTTGCTTTGGCCAGTGGTGTGAGAATGGAAATTATGTACACCTTGTCTAAGCAAAAGCAGCTAAGACATTGTGTGTTTTTTTCCTTGCTTTCTTGCTCTTTTCCTGATTAAATTAAAAAGAAATATCTCATACAGGGACTGCTCTTTCAGCCTATCAGAGTCTTGGAATGAGAAAAAATGGAACAGTAGCTATACTCTGTAGACATGACCTTTTCCTCATGGGCTACTTTCATGAGTATGGAGATTTTTTTTTTTTTTTTTTTTTTTAAGACATAGTGAAGACGTCTCATCAATTGGCTTTCAGATAGGGAGGTTATACACATGACTCATGTGAATCTTTATACAAAAGAAAAAAAAAGATGTTTTTCTTAAGCTAGTGTCAATCCAGTTCCAGGAAGAAAGTAGTGAGTGATTCAAGGCATGAGAGAAATTCAACTGAAGTATCTTCTTTTTAATCCTATTTTTAGCAAGAGTGAAGGAGGCTACAGAGCAAGAATGTGAGAACATCTTCCAGGAGAAGACAGTGGCTCTTGCATTACAGCCTGTAGGCAGAAGGAGGCTTCAACGCTAAGGCTCTGAATTCTCCCTAAATCCTGAATAAATATGGAAACAGATTCATTTTGCCAAGCTTACCAATAAAAAATGAAACTGGCCAGAACTTTAATGTGGGTCTTATGAGATTAACACACACACACACACACACACACACACACACACACACACACACAAAACAGCTGAGTCCACTGGACTTCTGGCTTATGGAACTACGAGAAGATGAATGAATAAGTGTGGTTTTAAAACACAATATTGGTGGCATTTGATTCACAGTGAGAGAAAATAATATATATATAGCAACCAGACCACAAACAACACATAAACAAAAAGTTAATATGCCAATCACTGACATTTGAGAATTATTTTGTTACTTTAAAGATCTAATTAAGTAGACTGTATCTTCATATACTTACACACACACATACACATGCACAATGATTTATTGCATTTATAAACATTATCATATTAACATTGCTTTTTTGTATTTTACTTACCTAATAATTTGTATTTTTAATTAAATCTATGAACTTAATCATTCAATAATTCATGTAGAAACTTTTCATGCCAATGAAAATGGACCCACAATATTACTTTTAATGATAATATAGTTTTACCTTGTTTGCATGCACAATACACTATTTTCTTTAAACAGACATTATTTGGACAAATCTTGTTTGCTATTTATCTATACAACATTTATGTATTTATTATTTTTTTGATGTTGAGGATCAAATCCAGGACCTTATACTTATATTCTAATACTGATCCACATCTCCTGATCTGAAAATTCTGTTTAAAGATCTAAAGAAACTAGAATGAACAACACTTGATGATTCAAAAACTTCAGCAATGTTCTTCCATATAGATAATATTTTCACTCTTGTATCCTTCAGGAGTTTCTTATTAACTTATATCCATTTTATAATTATGTTTTATTTTAATAACTTAATATCATGTTGCTCATATGTATGATATATCTTATTGTTACTATTTTCTTAATATTATTGGTGATACAAACACACAAAAACACATTCTTTTGAGTAGTTTTACATGTTGTGAAACTTGTATCTAAATTTTTATTTTGTTTTTTGAATCATGTCTTTTCCCTCAATTTATACTGAAAAAATTAATAGCAAATTAGAAATGATAATTTTCAAGTAATGTTTCTTTCTTGCACATTCCACGTTTTCTGTTGGTATTTCAAACTGTACTTGAAAGGTCCAAATTTTAAAGCCAGAGCAGCTGTTCAGCAAATGTTCACACAAGCCAACAGGCTAGTTCTCTCTCAATAGGTTTGTGTAACAAATAACTGCAAAGTTGTTTCTGCATAAATGAGAAGTTCGTGGCCAACTACAAAGTTTACATGTGTAATTTTGGTCTAACACTGGAAAATATGGCTCAGAATGTGCATATTTGTTGTGTATAATGAGGTCAAGTCAGAATACCCATGGAAAAAATGACGAGTTGAGAATGTTTTTCATTTGGGTAACTTAAGATATTGGCTTGAATTCAGCATCATTAATTATCATTTTCCTCAGTAAATTCTTTACAATTCCTTTGAGGCAAATGCCATTTTCTGTCTTCAAATCTTGTGAGCCTGATTAGAATAAACTAAATTGTTCACTAAACTGTTACTGTCTTTTTCCCCTGTACAATAGCTATCTATATTATGATATATTTGTAACATGAAAATTATATAAGGTATTTTTTATTTTTCTGAATGAAAGATTGCTTTACTTGAAGAGTTAAAAATGACAATATGGCAAATAACTTACTTCCTTTTTTTCTGACTTAAAAGTATTAGTTTAATTGATAATTTAATATTAGTAACTTTATTTCAAGTGGTTTTATCTGAACAGAAATACTTTAAACAAAACCTGAATTAAAAAAATATATATAACATATATGCTATATGTTCTTGGACAAACTAAGTGCTATAGTTTTATTTCCTGTTATTAGAAGTAAAGTATCAGTCTGTTATTAGAAGTAAAGTACTGTAATCCCAGTACTTGGGAGGCTGAGACCAGAGAATCTGGGTTTAAGGCCAGCCTCACTGCTTACTGAGGCCCTCTGCAACTTACTGAGAACCTGTTTAAAAAATAAAGAATAAAAAAATAGGACTGGGGACCTAGCCCATAGGTAAAATGCCTCTGGATTCAATCCCCAGTACCACTACCAAAAAAAAAAAAAAAACCCGAAGTATCCTTGCTAAGAAAAGACTAATAGTATACATAAAGCAGGTGCTCTGCTTTGTTTGTTTACTTGATTGTGCTTTTATCAGTAGAAGTTTGAAATTGAAAGGCAGCAAATATATTTTTAAACTTTGTACCTCATTGAATGATTAGTAATAGTGATGTATTAGGAACAAAATTTCAATGACATGTTATTTTTATTATTGTAGCTACGTAAAAACGCCTTATACCTATAAAACTTATACCTGCCTGTAAACCATTTTATTATCCAGGTCTATGAGTTTTTAGCCACAAAAATCAAATACAATAAGACCTCTACTTACAGTGTTCTAATCTTACAGCAATCTAATTTCATCAATGTTACTTATGACATAATAGGCAGCTAGAACATACTATATCATTAAGCTAACTCTGAGGAAATAGCAAAAGAGAAATGATATATGAAAAACTGATCATTTCACTGTGAAAAGTCAGGTCATCATAAGTTTCCATAGGATTTTCCTATGAGCAATTTGTGGAAACCTTATCAAGAAAACCTTTAAGATTCCATAACTTTGATGATAATGCATACTATTTCATCATTTTATCATGTTCTATTAAATAAAGTTACAATTTTAAAAGGATACTTATATGAAAGATAGTGAGTCTGGAGGATATTAAGTATTACTTTATGCAAATGATTATAGTCATCTGCCCTAAGAGGAAGAGAGTTTAAGGTCTAAGCCATGAATAGTATAGAAATATAGACAGTTTTGACAATACCTGTTTCTTTTTTTGTTGTTGTTAACAATATCTGTTTCTTGATTTCTGTTTCATTGTGTACCTCTGACACAGTATTATCCTTGAAATAATTTTCTTCAAAGAAAATTATCCCTCTAAATCCCTTACTCTATCTTGGTAAAATTAGATAAATTTTTGCGATCACTGATTATATGTATATATAATTATATAAATATTATATGAAGTTTTGTAGTTTGGGAATAATATCACTATTCGTATGTCTTAATCCATTTTTTTTTTTTTTTTTGCTGTATTGGGGATTGAACTCAGGGGCATTCTACCTCCGAGCTACACCCCCAGCCCTATTTTTTATTCTTTATTTTGAAACTGAGTCTCACTAAGTTGCAGAGTGCCTCACTAGGTAGCTGAGGCTGGCTGCGAACCCATATCCTCCGGTCTCAGCCTCCCAAATTCTGGGATTACAAGTGTGCACCACTGAGCCTGGCTCAGTCTTAATCCATTTTCAACTGTAAATACTTTAGATTAAATAGACATAAAACTCATATGCAGGAGTTTTCTTTCCAAAGTATTGCAAAATAAAATCATCAACACCATGATATGCCAATTTCTTTTAAATAATAAACTCTGTGCCACAAAGTATAGGGAGGACTTTGAACTTTATACCTGGCTTTGAAAACATATATTCATGGTGTACTTATTGAATGTTTATTATGTATCAGGTATTGAGGTGATTGATAGACAATGAATAATGAACAAGCTGTTCACTCTTTTAAGAAAGTTCGCCACTTATGTGCAAATACAGAAATTGCAATGTAAATTCCATGTAGGTAGTGGCAAGTTTAGAGTGCTAAAAGCAGATTACTGAACTCATCATAAATTATTAGTGGGAATTGTGGTCAGTGAACGAGTTACAGTGGAAGATATTTCTATACTGACTTGAATGACAAGTTCATAGTAGGACAAGAAGAGGCAGAGAACAGAGGAGTACAGGGAGAAAATAAGTCAAGTATGAAGCAAAAAAAAAAGTAGTGGCTTAAATGCTTATGTTGCATCAAGTAGGCAGAATAAGGACATTGAAATATACAATTCTAATTTCTTCACCATTTTTTTGTTTCTCATTTCTTAAAATTAAGTTTTCATTATTTAAATCATATTTTATCATTTTATTTTTGTTTTTTCCCTTTTTTCTTATATTTTCCATATTATGTGATTATTTTCTGGCCTACTTCAAAATCAGAAAATGTAGGTAAAATATAGAAAAGATAGACATTATGTAATCATGAACTCCAAATTGTAAAGTCCTTTAATATAAGGATATCTAACCAATGTATTCATTTTTATGAGAAAATTTGCATTGAGCTCCTTTTAAGAGATTAGTGATATTTTGGATAATGCTATCTTTACAAAGTAACAAAGTTAGATGAATTGAAACCTTGGCATGATTTGATTACTTCTTAGAAATTTGAATATATCTTCAGAAAAACAAAATAAGTAACCTGAAACAAATTACATGCCGATACTGAAGGACAAACCATCAGATTTTATATCTGTTATACATAATACCTTGACTATTGGAATGAAAAGAAATGTTCAGGAAATGCCGATGGTTTGACTGAATATACATGTTAGAACTAATTTAGGAACTTACTACAAATTTCTAGACTCACTCATGATAACAGATTATAAAACTTCAAAACCACCAAATTTCTGTTAACAGAAATATTATTATATTTAGAAAAAAGTTGATGTCACTACTCTGTTATATACTGACAATGCATAGTATTGTTCCCCAATTCTTTACATGTTCTACTGTGCTCTGAAACTTAGGGAAACCACTTTGTTCCTAAGGATGGAAGGGCTTTATTTAATACAGGTGAAGCAGTAATTATGATCAGTGTAAAATTCCAAGCACAGATTGTGCAAGCTGCTGGTGCTGGCAGTGTACTTTGCATGCATGGATGTCTGTGTGCCAAGTGTTGTATCTATTAGCCCAGAGATATCAGCTGAATGGGGCATACTGTAAAGTAAACAGAAACTCAGCCCTTACTCAAGATGCAAAATCAGGATAAAAATAAATGGTTGAGAATATAAAAAGGATTGACACAATGAAGTTTGCATGAAGCTACATTTAAATTCTTATAAATTTAAAATTATTACTACTTATTTATGTGCTTCAATTTTTATTCTTGCTTTGTGTAAATTCCATAGCATGTTTGGAAGTAATCAAATCTTGGAATAATGTAAGAAAGAATCACTGTGGTAAACTAAAACAATATGCAATATTTAATAGACAAAATGTGAAATGTGGATAACATGCAGAGAAATACACAAACATGGTTAATAATTAAATCAAAGCTGGTGAAAGCTATGTACCAACATATGAGCTACAATATTACAAATACAATGACAGCTATCTTTAGTCTGCCACAATCAAATATATTCTGGGAAAATTTTTTGCTACAGCAGCTGATAAATACCTTGCATAAATTACATCTTAGTTTTTTGCATTTATTTATGGTGTCTACAGATGAACATAAATCATATTTAATTAATTATTTCATTAGAGTTCATACTTATTGTCCTTTTTCAATAAAATAAATTCTTCCCCAACATTAAGATGATTTTCTTCTATATTTCTAAGAAGTTTAAATATTTTGGTTTTCACATAGAAAGTCTAAATTGAATTAATTTTCATCAATAATTGATGTTTGTATTACATTTTAATTTCTTATTCTTTCCATATATACAAAATTATCTTGATATAATTATCATCAATTTTTTATAAAACTATATTTGATTTTGTGGTAAATGTATTGATTCAATAGATCAATATTTATATTAAGTCTACCAAAATAGTATGTTGCTTCACTTGTTATATTCTTTACATTTTAAGAAGATTTTATGTTTTATTTTTAATGTTATTCAATAATTTTATGATCATATCCTTTTTGCCATAGTTTTATAGCTTTGTTATTCTTATCAAATACCACTCTTAAAAAGTTCAAAGTTTATACATAAGTAGACGTGCAATTCATTTTTTGACAAAATCTGCAACCTTATTAAATAACTAATAATTACAATTATTATACAGATATATTATTTTAGTAGACTTTTATCTTAACATCTATGTGATTCATTAATAGCAAGAGTGCAAGAGTTTTATTTTTCCTCCACATATTCCTTTTTTTTTTTTTTTTTTTGCAGTACTGGGAATTGAACTCAGGGGTGTTCTACCTCCGAGCTATACACCTAGCTCTATTTTTTATTCTTTATTTTTTGAAACCGAGTCTCACTAAGTTGCAGAGTGCCTCGCTAGGAAACTGAGGCTAGCCTCGAACCCAGATCCTCCAGTCTCAGCCTCCCAAATGCTGGGATTACAAGCATAGCCACCAGCCTGGCTTTGTTTCTTTTTTTTCTTTTGACTGGTTTGGAACTTCAGTGCATTTTCATAAATAGCTGCTTATAATAGTCATTGTGTTGCTGCTGATTTAAACAATAATATTTCTACAGTTTCATCAAAGGAAATTGTATTTACTATTTTGTATATATAGAGAATTTAGGAGATTAAGTAAGTTTCTTCTAACCTCTAATTGTCTAGATGATTGAATTAATCATAAATTTTATCAAGTACTTTTTTGACAGAACTTGAAATATTATTGTGGATTTATCTTGTACAAATTGTTAATGAGATGATTTACTTTTATGAATTTTTGTAGTATGATGTCCAAGTAATAAAGGATTTATCAATTAGGCTTTTTTTGTATTCTATTTTATTTATGAACTTGCTTAAGATTATAAGTACAAGCCAGATGTGGCACATGTCTGTAGTCCTAGTACTTAGAAGGCTGAGGCAGGAGGATCTCAAGTTGAAGGTCAGCAGGTGATAATTTAGCAAGATCTTGTTTCAAAAGAAAATAGGGCTGGGAGATGTAGCTCAGAGGCAAAACTTCCTTTAGTTCAGTTCCTAACAGCACACACACACACACACACAAACACACACAGATTGTAAGTATGAATTTCTTGAAGTATCTTTGAACTCTTCTGCAAAAACATGTTTAAAAAAATGTGGGCCTGTTATCTTCTTGGTAAAAAGTTTTAAATTATATATCCAACATATAATTCCTCTTAATCATTTTAAGACATTTAAGCTATTTTTTTTTTTTTTGTAGTACTGGGGATTGAACTCAGGGGCATTCTACCTCTGAGCTACACCCCAGCCCTATTTTTTTTATTCTTTATTTTGAAACAGGGTCTCACTAAGTTGCTGAGGACCTCACTAAGCAGCTGAGGCTGGCCATGAACCCGGATCCTCCCAGTTTCATCCTCCAAAATGCTGGGATTACAAGCGTGTGCCACCACGCCTGGCAAGCTATTTAAGACAAAATATTTTAATATTTTGGGGATTGAGATTTTAATAATACTTAACTTTTAAAATTATTTTATTGGTACATTATAATTATATGTCATAGTGAGGTTCAAAGTGATAGAGAGATACATGCATAAGCACTTCTGCTTTTTGCTAGATCCCACCTTGCTACCCACCCCTCCCCACACATGTTAATGAGATTGGTAATGATACCTTTGTATATGGTAGCATTATTTGAACTGTTTTCTTCCTCAGTTGTTTCCCTTCCATACTTCCCTCCTTCTATCCCTTTCCTCCTCTATTGTAAGAGTCTTTTCCTCAATTATCTAAACTACTAGCTTTCACATATGAGAGAAATTAGACACCAATCTCTCACCTATCATGAGTTGACTTTAGGTGCATCAAAGACCAGGAATTAGACCAGAAACTTTTTAATTACTAGAAAATATAGGACAAACTCTCTAACATATAGGTCTGGTAGAGACTTCTCCAATTAGAACCCCAAAGCTCTGGAAATAAAACAGAGAATCAATAAATGGAATGTGTCAAGTTGAAATGCTCCTGTGCAGCAAAAGAAACAAAAATCTAAAGAGAAAGCCTATGGAATGGAAGAAAATCTTTGCTAGCTACTTCTCTGATAGATGACTAATATCTAGAATATATATAAAAAAACTTAACACTAAAAAATAAATAATCCAACCAAAATTATGGGCAATTAAACTGAATAGACAATTCTCAAAAAAGAGATCGAAATGGCCAACAAATATATAAAGAAGTTCTTATTAGCAATCAGAAAAATACAAATCAAAACTACAATGAGATTCCATTTAACTTCACTTAGAATGGCAATCATCAAGAATAAAAACAATAATAAATGCTAGAAAGAACATGAGGAAATAGGAACTCTTATACATAATTGGTGGGATTGCAAATTAGAACAATAACTATGAAGACCAATATGAAGGTTTCTTCAAAGACTAGGAATGGAACCACTATATGATCCAGCTATACTACCCCTTGGTGTCTTTCCAAATTAATTAAAATCATAATACTATAGTGGTATAGGCATAACCATGTTTATAGTAGCACAATTCACAATAGCCAATTTAAGACCCAACCTATAAATATCATCAAAATGGCCATTTTCCCCAAAAGTGATGTGCAGATTCAATGTGATACCCATTAAATTACCAAGGTCATTCCTCACAGACAGAAAAATCAGTCATTAAATTCATTTGGAACAACAAAAAAACCCAGAATAGCCAAAGTAGTTCTCAGCAATAAGAACCATGCAGGAGGCATCAAAATACCTGACTACAAACTATACTACAAATCCAAGGTAATAAAACCAGCATGGTATTGGCACAAAAACAGACACATAGACCAATGGAGCATAATAGAAGACTCAAAAACAAACCCACACACTTACAGTCAACTGATTTTTGACAAAGAGGTCATATTCAGAAAAATGTTAATAAACCTCACTTTCTCATCCTGAACAAGAGTCAACTCAAGATAGATCAAAAACCTGGAAATCAGACTAAAGACCTTGCAATTACTTGAAGAGACATAGGTCCAACACTTCAGCACATACGCACAGGTAAAAACTTTCTCAACAAGACCCCAAAGGCACAAGAAATTAAAAAGAGGATCAATATGTGGGATTACATTAAACCAAAGAGCTTTTATGAAGCAAAGGAAACTATCAAGAACCCTAACAGAAAGCCAAAAAATGAGAATTTTTTTTTTGCTAACTACTCTGATAGAGGACTAATATCTAGGAATATACAGAGAACACAAGAAACTCACTGCTAAGAAAACAAATAACCCAATAAAAAATGGGCATGTGAACTAAATAGAAACTTCACAAAAGAAGTACAAATGGCCAACACATGTATGAAAAAATTTGCAACATCATTAGCAATCAGAGAGATGCAAATCAAAACTACCCTGAGATTACACCTAACCCCAATTAGAATGGCAATCATTAAAAACACAAGAAATGCTAGTGAGGGTATGGAGAAGCAAGAACTCTAATACATTGTTGGTGGGATTATAAATTAGTGCAACCACTCTAGAAAATAGTATGGAGGATTCTCAGACAAATAGGAATGAACCTACCATATGACCCAACAATACCATTTCTGGACATCTAACCAAAATAATGAAAACCAAACTACCAGACTAATGCATGCATATCTATGTTTATAGCTGCATAATTCACAATTGCCATACTACGGAACCAGCTGAGATGTCCATCAACAGATGAATGGATTATATACTATGGGATATATATACACAATGGAATTTTTCTCAACCATAAAGAAAGACAAAATTATGTCATTTGCAAGGAAATGGAGAGAACTAGAAAACATTATGCTAAGTAAGATTAGCCAGTCACAAAAAGTTAAAAATCGATGTTCTCCCTAATATGAGGAAACTAAGGAGAAAATGGGTCATAGGAAGGACTCTAGAAGAAGGATAAATCTTGGATGAGCAATAAAGGTGACCTAACTGAAGGTGATGGAAGGAGGGAGGAAGGAAACTTCCTAAGGCACATGAGGTTACAATTACAAACATATCAAAAATCAATCACTAAGGGGAACATGAGAAAGAGAGATGAAGGAGGAAATGGGGTGGGAATTGGGGAAGAGCTACATAAGTGATGTGTACATGTATACCTCTACCACTTTGTACCTCATTAAGATGTATGATTATAATGCACCAATTAAAAAAAATAAAAATTAAAAAAATAAAAGACCAAAAGGTGAGAGAGAGAGAGAACACCAAACTGCCAAACTGAGTCTCCATCAACAGATGAATGGTTAAGAAAAATATGATAAATAAGCACAATGGAATTTTACTCATCCATAAAAAACAAATTTATATTATTTTTAGGAATAAGAATGGAACTAGAAAATATTATGCTAAGTAAGATTAGCAAGTCTCTAAAAGTTAAGGATCAAATGTTTTCTCATATATGAAAGGGATTTTTATTAGTTCTTTTAGCAGGACCAACATTTTTGACACTGTTAATCCTCTCTATTACATCTTTAAGGAACCAGATCTTATTGATTTTCTTCCTGAGAAGCTTTGGGTTTTTTTTTTTTCAGAATACAGGGGAAGCTACCAACCTGCACTCACATTAGTCCTCCTTGTTGTTCACAGATTGGTAGGCCAGTTGTAGTCTAGAAAGAAGTCCCTCGGAGTATCTGTCATACAGTTGGAAATATAATTATCCTTTCAGATATTCTCAAATGTTTAAATACTCTATATAACTCTTACTTAAATATTTGATATTATCAAATGTGTGCCTTTTGAAGTCTTTCAATCTTTAGATAAATTAGGAAATATTTTCATTTGAAACTTTAGGTATTATTATTTGAATATATGAAAATAAATTTCAATATACTATGGCTAACATCTTGCTCTTTCATATCTCTTTTTTTATTTTATTTATTTTATTTTTTGCAGTACTGGAGATTGAACCCAGGCACATTCTACTTCCGAGCTCTACCTCCAACCCTATTTTTTATTCTTTATTTTGAAACTTGGTCTCACTAAGTTGTGGAGGGCCTCACTAAGTAGCTGAGGCTGGCCATGAACCAGAATCCTCCAGTCTCAGCCTCCCAATTATTGGGATTAAAAGTATACACCACCAGCCTGGCACTCATATCTTATTTTTGATCTCTTAATATTACTGAAACAGAAAGGGAAAAATAACATTTGTTGAGTTCTTTCAGTGACCTACATATTTTATGAGTTGTTTTTAAATTGACAACTCAGTAAACCCTTAAACCAATTTTATGACTGAGTGTCATGGCCATTTTTAAGTTGATAAAAGAAAGAGATGAAAAAAATGCAAAAGCTAACAATAAGGACTCAAATTGAGATCTGCTTGACCTTGATATTCTTCTACAATGTATTATTATTTTTTCTATTTTATAGATATGAAAATTGAAACATATAAATATTAACAGTAACTTGTCTAGATAAAAATAGGGCATAGGTCTACCTGTTTGAAAAGTCTATGCATGTTCCAGCAGTTTGATCCATAAATGATACTACATCAAGTGTCACATATTCTTCAGCTATGAGGTCTCTGAGAACAGAACTTTTTTTTTTTAATCAAGTGTTAGCTTTCTATCACTGTCATAAATACTTTAGATATTCAACTAATAAAGAGAAAAGTTTTATTTTTGCTCACAGTTTTGGGAGTTCCAGATCATGATCAATTTTCTCCTTTGAGGTGAGGCAAGGTATAAAGGTGAGAGCATGTGATGGACTAAAACTGTTTACCTCATTACCAGGAAGCAATATTTATAAATTAGCAACATAAGTCATTGTCAATATCTTATGTGTCTAACTTATAAATTAAATGCTACCATAGATACTTATATGTGGGGAAAATGTAGTACATACAGATCAAATATTTCTTCTCTGAAATACTTGAGACCAGACCTGTCTTAGCTTTTTTATTTTTTTAGGTTTTCGAATATTTTCAGCTAGTTGTGATGGTGCACGTTTGTAATCCTAGTACTTGGGAAGTGAAGACAGGAGGATTCCAGTGCAAAAAAAAAAAAAAAGGATATATATTTGCACATACATAAAATGCATTTTGAGGATAAGACCCAAGTATAAACATAAAATTCATAAGTTTTATATATACCTTATATATACATTACACACATTCTAAAGTTTATTTTATGTAATATATTTAACAAATATATGTTTTGATTGAGACATGTCACATGAGATCTGTTGTGAAATTTTCCACTTGTACAGTCATCTTAGTGCCCAAAATGTTTTGGATTTTGGATCTTGGTATCAGAAATGTCCAACCTATATAAAGTTAGGCAGTATCTACAGTTTCAGGTATCAGCTGAAGGTCTTGGAACCTATTCCCCATAGATAAGAGGACAGTGATGCCATCATGTATATATATGTATGTATATATATAATAAACATATACATGGTGTATACTATATATACATACATATATACATGATATAGTATACATCAATGTATAAATTGATGTATATGATTTATGGCCTATATGTCATTAATTTAATGGGCATTTAATGTTAATCTCTTGTTTTTTCTTCATAGTATAGTTGAATGTAAAGATATGATATTTGTTAAATAAAAATTTAAGACATGTACAGAATGAAGGAAAAAACTGAGTTTTATGATAGTGCATGATACGGTACCTTGGACAGTATAGACTCATAAAGGACTATTTTAGGATTGATTATTAAGGAATATGCAAACACATATATACATACTTTTAGTCAAGATCTGTAACTGGAATTATTATGCCCTATAGGACAATCTGGAGCTAATATAGCTCAATATTATCATTTTAGTTCAATTTTATAAGTTAAATATTCTCTTTTGACAGATCAGCATTTTACTTCTTCTTATGCTCCTGTTCTGTTGTATCAGCATTCTACCAGAAAAGCAAATCCAGAAATCTATTACAATGTAAGTAAAAGATACAGACTAAAAATATGTAAAGATATCAAGGCATTTGTTACTGAGAATTGGCTTTTCACATTTGAGGAAATTGCATCAGCTGACTCGAAATGCTTGTGTTCCTTTCAGGCAGGTTTTAGTGTCTACAGGACAGGCAGTAGTCAGGAAGAGAAGATTCAAGTAGATTGAACCCCTAAACATGAGCTAGAACGTGGTCACAGAATGAAACCTGCACTCTTCTTGTTGCTTCTACCTTGGCTATGAATATATCCCACAGAAGTGAGGACCCTTCACTGCAGAGTTAAAGCCCTATAATTAGTCCCATAATCAGGAAAACTGACAAATTATCCAGGAGGATATGGGTCATTGTAGGTCCAGTTGTTTCATGTAATGAAGTAACCTAGTAGATTGGTACCAAAATATGTGTGTACTCCAAAGTGCTGCTGCGTCCCTCTTCCTTCCTAATATCCCATGAGTCTTGCTTGTAGCCTAATATACAAGAAACACAAGAAAAGGGATTCTGGGAATTATATATCAATGTAGCTAGGTTAATATACAACAAAACCACTGGGATTTTCTTTTTCAAATGTGTCTTTGTGTACAGAAGAGGAGTGCCAAGTGACTCATGGCTCTAGATGACAGCTATAGAGTAGCTGGCTGTGTTTTGCTGTTTACAGCTGGCATTCTTAATTTTGACCATTTGCTTTTGTTGTCGTTCCTCTATCTTCAGGTCTGTGCTAGTGTATTGTCTCTCAGAATTTCTGTATCTTCTTACCTAGAATACAGACTATTTGTGAATATTTGCACATATGCAAACCATGTTTATTTACATCTGCTCTTTGTGTGACTAGGTGAGTGATTTTTTTCCTCATCTTAATATTTTCTAGTCTCTGAATACATGAGATATTTTTAAAGAACTCATAATCACTTAATTGGTTTATTTTAAATTAAATGAATTAAAACCAGCACAATAATACATATTTCTTTTTTCTGTGAAATTTGATTTTTTAGCACAGTAGGCATCTATTAATCCATTGGTTCAATCATAGTAATGAACATTTACGTAACTTCCAAAGGATCTTCTACCCATTTGAAGTCCATTCTCCAGTGCTTACCAACAATATGTTGAATGTTTGTCATTAAAATAGCTTACATTTAGAATTTGTATATAAATAAATTCATGCAGAATGATCTCATATTACCTTAATTTTATTCATTGCAATGATGTTGAAATTTTCACACAGAGACACGACATATATCAGTATTTGTATTCCTTTTTTTAGATCAAAGATATTTTTATATCAGAATTTCTTTGTCTACTTTCTTTTTGATAAACAATTGGGTAGTTACAACTTTTGATTATCATAAGTAAAACTTCTATTGATGTTCGAGTCTTTGACTTTTCAGACATGCTCATTATTCTTAAATAGGGACTTGAATTGTATGGCTGGTCTATGTGGAAGATATATACATAACCTATAAGAAGCGGGTAGTTTTTAAAATCAATTGTGATATTTTCATTCCAATCAGCAAATTATAAGAATTCTTGTTTTCCTGAATATCCTTCAGTGTTTAATATGTTGATTTTTAAAGAAATATAGCCATCCTAATTTGTATATATCCAGAAATATATTCAAGTAGATTTAGCTCCTGTTGTTCATAATTTCAAGTATTTTATGACTAATAATATGGGACATCTGTTTATGTGCTTACTATTCACTCATTCATATAGTTTTAAAATTTTTGTCTATTCAAGATATTTGTCCACTTTTTAAAGATTGGTTTAATACTTTTGTATTATAGTATTTTAAGAATTCACTAGCAAAAGAGAGCAAGATGGCAACTGAGAGAAACACCTCTTCTCAGGTGCTGTAAAGCTCAAATCAAAACTGCCATAAAAGCAGCTTCTTGATGGAAGAAGACAGCAATAAAAAAGTGAACAAAGTAACAAAATTGAAATGCAGTTAAACAAAACCCAGAAAGCAGGCCAGAGAGAGCAAAGGAGCCCGTGGGTGCAGCAGCAGCATGCACTGTGGAGCGGCGGCCGACATTGAGCCAGCCGTTTGGAGTGGGGTCAAGTAGCACTGAGATATCTGATAACCTGTTGCAACCAGATGTGTAGTAAGTGACTACAGAACTCCACACTGGAATCAGACAATATATGCCCATACCATCAATAGTGACCTGAACTCTGGGATCACCAGCTTAAGCCTGTGTCTTGAGTCTCCATGTATTTATGTGGTTGCTCTGGGTCTTCTTATAGTTGCTTTCTATTTTCATTCCATTGTGGTCTGAAAATATGCAGGTAATTATGTTACTTTTTTTAATTTGTCAGTTCTTGCTTTGTGGCCCAGAATCTGCTCTATTTTGGAGAAGTTTCCATGGGTAGCTGAAAAAAAAATGTGAATTCAACTGTAGATTGGTGAATTATTCTGTATGTGTTTAATAGGTCCATTTCATTTATGGTATTCTTTGGGTCTGACTCATCTTTACTGACCTTTTTTCTACAAGATCAGTCTATTGATGTGAGAGGAGTGTTGAAGTCTCCCAGTATTATTGTGTTGGAATTTATGTGTGACTTTATATCACGAAGGGTTTGTTTTATGAAAGTGGCTGCACCTATGTTTGGGGCATAAATGTCAACTATTATTATTTCCTCTTGGTGAATTGTTCCTTTTACCAGTAAAAAATGACCTGCTTTGTCTCTTCTAATAAGCTTATGTTGGAAGTCTAATTTGTCTGCTCCTGCTTGTCTTCGAGTTGTACTGGCATGGATTACCTTGTCCAGCCCTCACCTTTTGTTTTGGGAATCTTTAAAGGCTTGTAAGGTGTGTTTCTTGCAGGCAGCATTTAGATGGATTTTTACTTCTAACCCATTTTGATTTCTAGCCATTTTGAATCTGTTTATTGGTGACTTGAAGCCATTTATATTCAGTGTGATTATTGAGAGACGATTTTTAATTTCTATCATTCTGAGTTTTAACTTGTGTTTGAGGTAGTGTTTGTTCTTGTTTGCTTAGTTGTTTGCTTACTGGAAATTGTTGTTTCTCTGGTTCTGATATTTATTTGTTAGTTCTTTCCCTATTGCTGGTTTTGAAGACATAAATTCTTTCAACTTCTGTTTGTCACAAAAGGATTTTAATGCCCCATTGATTTTGAAATAGTTTTGCTGGGTAGGAGAATCTTTGCTGCAAGTTATTTTCTTGTAGAGTTTGTAATATGTTGCTCCAGGCCCTCCTGGCTTTCGTGACTTGGTTTGGGAGGTCTGGAGTGATTCTAATTGGTTTGCCTCTAAATTTCACTTGCTCTTTTACCTTTTTCACCTCTAAGATTCTCTCCTTGGTCTCTACATTAGTCAATTTGATTATTATGTGGCATGATGAACCTTTCTTTGATCTTGTCTAAAGGAGGTTCTATATGTTTCCTGTACCTGTGTGTTGACTTCTCTATGTTTGAAAATTTTTCTGATATTACTTCTTTGAAAAGATGGTTGATTTCATTGGTTTCAAATTCGAATCCCTCTTCTATGCCTATTATTCTTAGATTAGCTCTTTTAAAATTGGCCCAAACCTCATCAATGTCACATGCTATCATTTTTTTAAAAATTATGTACTATGCGTTTATTTTTGGATTGGTCATCTTCTAAGAGTGATATTCTATTTTCCATGTGGTGTAATCTACTGTTTATAATTTGTCTTGATGTCTTCACTTCAATTATTGCATTTTCATGTCCTTCTTTTCCTTCAAGGCTTCTCTTTGATTCCTGTTCAGAGTACTACATTCTTTGTTCATTTGTTCCTTTCTTTATTTCTAGCTCTCTCTGAATTCTTTTGAGAAATCTTGTGTCATTTCTACTATTAATGATCTGAATTGTTCTTCTGGTTATCTCTGCAATTCTGTGTTGGTGAGTTCTGTTATTGTGAGATTGTGGAATCTCATTGTTTCTTTGCTATTTTTCCTTCCCATTATTTCCATGTTCTTAAGTTGATTTCATTGCTGCTTTTGCTGGCTTTCTCTGAATTTATAATTTTCTTATTTATATTATCTCTCTGTGAATAGTAACTTGTACTGAGTTGCAATTAATCTAGTGCTCCTTCTGCCCACTGCAATGGTGCCATTGGTGTCTGGAAGCCCTTTCTGATGGTTCTCCTCTCTGGTCCAATCCAAGCAGTAGGGATTTAGAGGTGTCTGCTGGTATATACAAGGCAAGTTGTATTCAATGGTGAAGGCTGGAGGAGTGGGGAGAAGCCAAAATGATGAATACAAGAATAGGGTAAAGTAGAAGATATGATCCAGTTCAATGACAGTTTGAGTGTCTTAAGGTGATATATGGTAGAGATTAAAGATAATGGATATGTGGGGGAATTCTAGTAGTCAATATAGAATATTTAGTTGTAGTGATATAAAATAGTCTTAATATAAGACAGAAAAAGGAAAGAGAAAAAAATTGTTGAAGAGAAGGATATAGATGGGGGGGGGTTGTAAAAGGGAGAGGAAACAAGCAGACAAATAAGCAAAAATATCAAAACAACCAACATCCAAACAAGAAAACAAACATAAATAAAACAAAGTAATACAAAACAATAACAGAATAAGAAAAAGGAAGAAAGAAAGAGCCCTGCAAGTATGTAAGTACAGAGTAGATTCTGCAGTTCTCTTGGATTTGCGTGGATATTTTCTGCTTTTAAATATCTACTCACTACAGTAGATTTTCCAGCATGTTTCAGGCATTCTTATTTGCTCAGTGTCCTATAGTGGTGATGTCCTTTTGTGGATCCCCTCGTGGGTCACCTACAGTGGTTAGGACCATGACCTGCTGTCTTTCTCTGTGCAGGCACTGAGTTCCGCTGGTGCCTCTCCGGCTGCAAGCTTATGTCTCTGAGCTCTCCACAGGGCCTGTCTTTGTGCTGCTCTCCATCTATGTAGGCAACAGCTGGCACTGGATCTGGACCCAGTGTAAGCTTGAGGCTCCACGCTTTCCATAGGCCTCGTGTCTATGCCTCTCTCTCAGGTTTCCAGTCTAAACATGGGGCATTCTCCAGGGGGCCTGTAATATCTCTAGGCCCTGTGTACTCTGGGTCCCTCCCACATTTCTGCTCGTATCCAACTGCAAGAAGGATGGGCCATCAGGTTTATTGTTTGCCTCAGGAGCCCCTGTGGCTGTGCAGTTAACTTAAAATTGAGTGCTGCTCTGGCTTTGAAGGGAGATGTGAGCTGGGGTGTCCCTGCTGCAGGCTTAAGCTGGACATCCTGAGCATTCCAGTTTCTGTCAATTGTGTGAGGATATGCCTCCTGATTAGTGTGTGGAGTTCAGTAGTTGCTTAATTTACATCTGGTCACTGAGTTTGCAAGAGGTCCTTAGGTGCCTCAGTGTTAGTATACCCACACCACTTGGGTAGGTCAATGGTGGTAGCACTTTCTTGGTGCTCCAGGCTCCTTTACTCTCCTTGGTCTGCTTTCTGTTGTTTGTTCAGCTTTGTTTCAATTTTTGTTCATTTATTTACTTTTTCACTGCTGCTTTTTTTTTCTTCCATCAAGTAATTTCTTTTATAGCAGTTTTTTTTTTATTTGTTTTGCTTTTTGTTTGTTTGTTTTTGCCATTCTGGGGATTGAACCCAGGAATATTGTACCTCCAAGCTATACCCCTAGTCTTCATTTTTATTTTTTATAAACAGGATCTCACTAAGTTGTAGAGAATCTCACTAAGTAGCTAAGGCTGGCCCCAAACTGAGATCCTCTGGTCTCAGCCTCTCAAGTACTGGGATTACAAGCATGCACCACTACACCCAGCTTTTATGGCAGTTTTGATTTGAGTTTTACAGTACCTGAGATGATGTGTTTCATTCACCATCTTGCCACCATCAGAACGTTTTTATACTTGGCATTATTTTTCCTATGTACCATCTTTCAACATGAAAAGGTGCTGTTTTAATTTTTTATTTACATATATCTTTAAAAACATAAAATACCACAAAAATCAGTATTATTCACAGTATGAAGTGATTGCCATGATCGGAATCAGGTAACAAAATCTTCTCTCATAAAGTCTTAAAGATTTTGAATTAGGCATTGTTAAGGACAAAATAAATTAATTTACTGTGTCTAAATTGTACTACTTTTACACATTTTTTTTATTTGTGCATGTAAAATATTATTCAAAGAAACATTTTTCTAATTGTAAAAATTTTCTTATTGCATTGTTAAGCTTGGAATAACGGAAACATGACAAAATAATTTCCAAACAGTTATTAAATTCATCACTCCTGGCATCGAAATAGAAGCATATAAAACAAGAATTGCAAAATGCAGCCTACCACCTAATTGAAGCTTATAAGGAAGAGAAATCTAGAGACTGCTGAAGGAATAATTTTTTTATTTGATGATAATTGGCAGAGTCCTGTGAGAAATCTTTCACTTATAGGAGACCATCCAAAGCCAAATGGGGAAAGTAATAATTAGACTGCTTTTAGGGAATAGTGTGTGTTTAAGGAGTTCAACTTTTTATTGTGACTGGATGTCTGATGATAGGCAAAATCTCATGCACTTCTCCTTTTCCTCTTGGAGATCTAGCATTAAAGAGAGCTCTTGAGAGAACTTGAACTATTACAGGTTTGGATGGTCAGAATTAACTTTGAACTCAACTCTCATTTTGAAAACTTACTTAGAGATATAATACCACAACTATTTATTTCAAATCCCCCCTTTTTCATTTTGGCGAGAAGCCAAGTTTTTATGGTAAATCATGTTAAATAAATTTCAAATTCTTTGAAGGATTTTTGTTTAAGTTATTAAAAGAGGTATGTCCAAACCTCTCATTATAATTGTAGAATTTCCTGTTTCTCATATGAATGTCATTTACAACAAATTATAGATGTACATGTTATAGTCTTAAAGGCAAATATATTGAGATTTGTCATATTTTCTTGGTAGATTGTACCTCTTATATTACCACAAAGAATATCAAGTTAATTTACCCAATTTTATCCCCTTTTTGCACTTTGTGCTATTTATTGTGAATTTATGAAATCCACAAGATGTTATTTTTGTTTTATATAGTACATTATTTTTTAATTTTTATTTTTGTGGTGCAGGGGATTGAACTCTGGGGAATTGTACCTTTGAGCTATACCCTCGGCCTTATCTTTTAATTTTTATTTGGAAACAGGGACTTGCTAAGATGCTGAAAGTCTCACTAAGTTGCTGAGGCTGGCTTCAAATCTGCAATCCTCCTGTCTTAGCCTCCCAAGTACTCAGATTACAGGCAGGCATGCACTACCATGCTCAGCAGTCATAAATTATTTAGAAGTAAATATCTATCTACTCTTCTCTTCTTATGTTTTCCTGCTTCCATCTGAGACCTGTCTCTGGTCTCAGCCTCCCAAGTACTGGGATTACAAACATCCACTACCACATCCAGCTTCATCTCTGCTTTATTCTCTCTCCATTATTTCTGGGAAACTGAAGATAAATTATATATTTTCATCCAATATTATGACTCTTCCTAATACTTTGAATAATTTTCTACTTTTTTCATATTTTATTCAAATATTTTATTCGGGTTTTTGAATCCACTAAGATCTTTTAAAATTTTTTTTATTGGTACATTGTAATCACACATCATAATGCAGTTCAAAGTGCTAGAGACATGCATATACACAGCACTTGGTGAGCTTCCTCAGGCTCCCGTCCCCTTCCTCTCCTTCTTTGTTAATTGTGTATATCTACATAGTTGAAGTTTGCCTCTATCAAACTTTCTCCCCTACATGCCTCCCTCCTCTACCTCCCTCCTCTAAATCCCCTCCATCATTTCATTGAGGTTGCTCCTCCTTTGTCTGGAGTAGTTTTTGTATCTCAATTTCTCCCTAGGTCCCATGCATGTGAGAAAACATATTACCCGTCATTTCTGTGACTTGCTGAATCTACTAAGATTTTTTTAAATGTATTTATTTTTAACTCATATCTATACATAGTAGGTTTGCTGGAACTTTGCTAAATCTGTTTTTATTATCTTTATCACCTATACTATCCATCATTTTTTTCTTTTTGAACATCTTGCTTTGTATTTTGCTTCTATAGTTTCTGTAAAAACTTGAATAGATGGTTTTAGGGTCTAGATAAGTATTACATTTCTCTGGGAGAAGAGGATTACTTTTGCTGTAGACAGAAAGGTAGAAAAGAATAAAATCACATGTTTGTTCAGGGTATTTGAAGCCAGCCAGCTGTCTTTGAATAGAGTTGTATAACTCTATTCATCCTTGCTAATAAAATGTAGCATGCTAGAAGTTACAAGTCAAATTTTTGGCTGTTCATCAGTATCTCTCCTTCATATGGGGCCATACATGTAAAAAAAAAAAAAAATTCCTATTCCATTGAGAATGTCAGGAAGTCTAGTATAATTGAGAATAGAAGTCTACTCTAATTGAAGCTAGAGAACAGCCACTTTCTGGCCTTTCAACTACTCCTTTGGAATCAGCAGATAATAAAGAGAAGTGTGACACAAATGTTGACTCAGTTTTCACATCCCTTTCCTTCTGTCTAGACCGTAAGATCTTCAAGTTCATGGTCTTTCCAATCTCTTATTTTTTAACAGAAGATATTTGTTTAAGTCTTTCTTTTCTTTTTGATTGAAAATATTGGTAGAGAAAAGGTTAGTCTTTCTTTGCTAGAAGTGGAATTCCAATTTTATATTCTGAGGTCACTTAATTCACATTAAACTCTTCACATACAAATACTTAAGTATATATCAAACTATTTTAATGATATGTTTCTGAATTATTTTCAATAACTAACCATTGTCACCTTCTAGTTATACAATGCACTATCATTGACTCTGGTTAGTGAATTCTGGTATCAGAAAAAATAATGCTAACTAAATAATGTGAGAAGTAGAGATAGAACATTTCAATTTTACTCTCTTAATAGATGTAATGTTATTATATAATTTGCTACTCAGTGTGTGGTGTTTTTCAAATTACTTTACCTCTCTGACTCTCAGTTTCTTCAGGTAAAAGAAATAACTTCAACTAGAAGAACTTTAAAAGTCCTATACCTAAAATTCTGTGATTTAATAAAATAAATTAAACTTGACTCTTTGATGATTAAAGTTTAATTTGAATCTTGAAATCCATGAGATTTTGATACTTTCTAAATTTAGAGTAAAATAATATTCTTTCCATCTCTAGTGCTAGAAGATGTCCCATATGGCCAGAACAAGTTTCAGTGAAATAATTACTTTTGAGTGAATTGTTATGAAATTTTGAAAAGGACAGTTGTATTAGGGAAACTACACTTTCACATATAACTAAATATTATAAAGTCCTAATAAATTCAATGGTAGGGTATCAATATAAAGTAACAGATGGAACAGAGTGAAGAACCTACATATTCATGTGTGCATGAACATCTAATTAAGACAGTGAGTTTTGGTATTATATGTTGGTGAGGAATCATAAGCTAGTCCAAAAATGGTGCTGAGACTATTGATTATTGATATTGTAAAAAGGGGAAATA
>PVLC010013584.1:0-41335 GCA_004027655.1 Graphiurus murinus | reverse complement strand
GAGGCTCTCCTCCAATCTGCGATTCTCCTGTTTCAACCTCCCAAGTACTGGGATTACAGTCCTGTGCCACCACGTCCAGCTGCGATGTCATTCACTTCCGGAAGTCAGTCTAAAACTCACAATAATCTGTTGGTGATCTACTGGAAGAGAGAACTTGATTAGATTATCAAGTGTACAATTCTCCTCTATTGTAGTTGAAG
The DNA here is from genome assembly GCA_004027655.1 of Graphiurus murinus. NCBI lineage: Eukaryota > Metazoa > Chordata > Mammalia > Rodentia > Gliridae > Graphiurus > Graphiurus murinus. The sequence continues at coordinate 41,135 of PVLC010013584.1, read as the reverse complement.
GCAAAGAACACCACCTTCAAAATGGCTGGCTGCCGTCACCAAGGTCCCTTCTCCACACCAGCCTTCTGAATTCTTCCTCTGGCACCCAGAGTTGCTGACTCTCAGCAAAGACAGAGTCAGCTGATCCTGCTTTTATAAGGCGGGGGCTGGGCACTAGGGGAGCTGTGGGAGAGAGGGCCACATGCCGAGTTCTCAGGGAGATCAATTTTAGAAAGAATAAGCTGGCCGCCAACAACCGGGAACTTGATTCCCCCAGACAATCTCCCCAACAGTCTTTGTGCGCATGGCGCCTCAAGGTACACAGAACCCTATTCTGAGCCCACACCTGGTATTCTGTGAAAATTCACACTTTCCCCCTCACATCAACCCTTGCACTATCCTTAAGGTTAAAAAACCCTGAAAAATATGGTTATTCTATGAAAATAGTTCAACATAATGTCATGCAACAAAAAGAAGTTGAATACTTACTTTTTCTTGTGTACTAAAGATTGTGGTGCACTTGGGCACGTGCATGTGTGTGTGTGTGTGTGTGTGTAAAACAGTTTTAAAATAGTTTTATGGTGTCTCCATTTACCTCATTTCCACTTGAAAAATAAATTAGACTCTTCATATGCATGTTATTCCAAAATGAAAAAAAAAAAAACCATCATTTTGAAATTTCACTATATAATGTCAGAGAAATTAAAATATATAGAAAGAAAATTAAGCTCCAAATTATAGCCAACTTTATAAACGATTTCACAACAGACCCTATTTCCTCTAACTTTTTTTAAAAGTTCCTCAGATGTTTTTGTGAGTTCATGAACCCAAGAGTGCCTAAAACATGGCAAGACTTATGAAAGGTTGCCGAATTGGAAAGAGAGGTTCTGAAAACACATATAACAAATCTGTAGAAGAAAAGCTAGTAAAATGAATTCCATTCTTCTCATTGACAACTGCTATAAAATTAGAAGCATGCTCATCTTTTAGAAACAAGAAAAGCCTCCAATAAATGAGGTTTTGACATATTCACAATACGTTTCTTCAGAACTTTCCCCCTCTAAGATCAACACTGGCCTGATCCCAGCTGCCCCAGCCCCCATTTGTAGTAGAGGAGAGGAAAGAATGACCCCAAGAGTACAGAAGGCCTAATCCAAGGCTAGGTCCTCGCCAGGCACAGCCGACCTAAGTTGACTCAGCAGGGGAAAGTGAAAGGACCAGATCGTGGCTGCCGCTCAACCATCCGCCACACTTCGTGTGGCTCACACTGACTTTCTACCCCTCAGGCATCTAATATTTTCAACTGATTGCTCCCTGTTCCTGCCAAGAATAAAGCTAAAGAAGCAACAGGTCCACAGGCGAAGCCATGGGGCCCATTTTCAAGGCACATGGCTCTGCTTTTCCTAAACATACCAAGCCACTGAAAAGCAAGACACCTGAACTGTCCAGGCTCAGTTCCCCAGGGAACACCATTGCTAAGCTGCAATTTCCTATTCCTCTTTCCACTTACGTAAAGGGTTGGTGTACGGCACAGCCTCGTGAAGAACCTGTCCTCATCTTTCTGGAGGAAAAAATTACTGTGGATGACAGTGTTCTAAGATCTAATGAATTCTTTTTTTTTTTTTTTTTAAGTAGGAAAAGAGAGGCCACTCTTTTCCAATGATCTGCTATGCACTTTAGAGTAGATTCTGGTAACATACAGTACACTTTCTTCCCGTTTTGCTTTAGCCTCCAGAAGATGCAGATATAAATTTAATATTCAGCTGGGGCTGGTGGTGCACCCCTGTAATCCCAGTACTTGGGAAGCTGAGACAGGAGGATTGCAGATGCCAGATCAGCCTCAGCAACTTAGTGAGATTCTGTTTCAAAATAAAAAATCAAAAAGGGCTGGGGGGGTATAGCTCAGAGATAGATAGAATACTCCTATGTTCAATCCCCAGTACCAAAAAAAAAATTAATATTCAGCTGTTTAAAAAAAACCCTCTCACTTTGGTTACATATTATAATTGCCCTAATAAGCATTATCACCTGAAAAGGTCTGCCCGTGTGCAAGTCCCGGCAGGCTCGCCTGGGGCAAGGAGCATCCCTTTTCCCCTCTTCATCTCTTCTTTAAAATGAGGGAAGTCTTTAAATCCAGATACCCAAGCAATTACTTCAAGCACTGTCTGCCCACCTCCTGCTTCACAGTACAGTTCAGTTTTCTGTTACCTAGACCCACTCTCTTCAACTGTGATTTAACAAAATTAAAGATTTAGAAACTTGTTTCTACTTTAATTTCTACTTGTAGTTTGGAACATTTTGCTTTAGACCTTGCCAGATCAGGTGGCAGCGCGGGGCAGCGTGGACCTGGCTGTCACCCAGCAGGGGCAGGGAGGGCTGGACCGCTTCACAAAGAGCTGCACTCAGTGTGTGCAGCCCCAGCCTATGGGGACTTAGAGGACAATGTGAGGGAAGCCATTTCTGAAGGTGCCCTGTAATCCCAGTACTTGGAAAGCTGAGACAAAAGGATCACAGGTTCAAGGTCATCCAAGCAACACAGCAAGACTCTCAGCAACCTAGCCAAGACCTTGTTTCAAAACAACAACAACAAAAAAAAAAAAAAATTGAAAAAGGGTTAGGAGTATAGCACAGAGGGAGAATGTCCTTGTGTTTAATCCCCAGTACCAAAACAAAACAAAACAAAACAAAAAAATCTTCAAGAACATTACAAAGAAAATTAAACAAATGCAGTCATTTTTAAACAGCAAGAAATTCTAGCTTCAATGCAAACTTAATCTGTGACAAAACAGAAACAAACAAAACACAAATTCAAGCTATGTTATGTCCCAACCTAATAAAAAATCCACTAATGGTGGGGATTTTTCTTTCCATTTTAGCTAATTAGAAAAAAATGAAGCATCAGCCTACAGAATGCTGTCAAAGCAGGGAAGCTAAGGCCACGAGAGGCATCAGCAGGACTCTATGATACAAAATAAACACCCCGGGGTGAGAGTTGTAGGTCCTGGCAAACTTTCTTTATCAAGACGAGAGCCAGCAGGGCATGGTGGCACATGCCTGTAATCCCAGGAGGGCTGCAGGTTCCTGACCAGCCTCAGTAATTTAGCGAGCCCCTCAGCAACTTAGTGAGACCCTATTTCAAAATAAAAAGTAAAAAAGGTTTATTGATGTAGCTCCAAGGTAAAATGCCCCAAGGTTCAATCCCTAGTACCAAAAGAAAAATGATTAGAACTACCGTGAAAGTCAAATCTTATTAAAAGGAATTAGAAAAGTTCTTCAGAGCTTTTGTTGAACTTCACTTCTGTATGGCATGAGTAAAAACAAAAAAATCACTTGGACCTGGATGGGTGCAGGCGCCCCTCCCCAGGCCCTAGCCCACAGCTGAGCAACTCAGGGCCCTGGCTGCCTCTGGACTCGGCGACCTCACCTGCAAAGGAAGTGTGTAGCTCCCTCACTCAGGACAGTAAAGGAGTACATGGCAGAACTGGTACTAGACCACACCAGTCATCTGCCTGGCCTCTTCATGGCTCCAGTGCTTCCTTCCAGTTTCCAGAGCTATCTTTATGAATAAAAAATCTGCCATCAATCTGTGGTCTCGAAGTGTTCAATGGCTTCCCCAGGGCATGCTGGTTAGGATAACATACAAGCTCCTCCACCATCAACCCCGTCCTCCCTTCCCCTTGCCATGGTTTCCCACCAGCCGCCCTGTGCTCCTCAGTGGACCTAAAAGTGCCACAACTTTGGCCAATGGCGCACCTTTGCAATGCCCTGTTCCCTCCCTCTAGAATGCCCTTTTCTCACATCCCTACCTGGCACACTCCTATGAATACTTCAATACCCAGCTCAAGTATCACCTCTCCCATGCTGCCCTCTCCTCCTCTGTAATTTGCTGCCTCCTCTGCACTCCCCATGGCACACGAGGGGATCTCTATCACTGACAGTATCTTCATGAAAATGAGTTTATACATCTGTACCAGAAACTAAACTAACAGCTGCTTTGAGAGCCTTTTTTTTTTTTTTCAGTTTAAAAAAATTAAAATCGTAAATGGTCATAGAGTAAATGTCTTAAAGCTTTAAATTATAAAACTATTATTTGCATTTTAAAGGGAAGCAGCCAAAGGTCTTGGGATATACAGAAAATCTTTATTTCGTCTTTGAGAGAGGGGAGGGAGCCACACACTGGCTCCTCCATTCTACACGCCCATCTGCCACCTGCTCTGGTCGGACCTCTGTGTGGATGATTAAATTGAAGATGTGTATTAGCAGATATTATAAATGCAAATGTTCACAGCACTCCAGGCAGGAGAGTGCCAGATAGCATTCTCTTTATAATCTGATGGTGGTTGTTCTAGAACAGAAAGAGTCCCTCTAAAGTCCCAACAGAGACTCAGAGAGGTTAAGCGAATTACCCAGGGTCACACAGCTGCATGGTGGTAATGCCAGGACTCAAACAGAGGACTTCTGATTTGAAAACCAACGCTCTGTTAACACTGCACTGCCTCCTGTACTGTGAAACAGCCCATGGGAGGCAGATTCACAGAAGAAAATGTGATTTCCAAACAAGAAAACGCAGCTCTATCAATGCACCATGTTGGCCTTTAAATGTTTGTGTTTCCAAATTGTGGACCTTTGAATTTTGTAAACATTCAAAAGGATAACCACCTGCACGGACTCAACAATTAACTCTCATATAGTTGCTTATAAAAATAGTGTTAAAGTGAGTCTATCTGTGTTTCCAAGGTGGCCCACAGGGCTGAGAACAGGTATAGCCAGGCTGTGGTCAAGTTCACTCCAAGGGAGCAGATGCAAGGCTGTATCTGCATGTGGCTCAAGACCCAGTAGGAATCCAGGAGGCTGAGACCCAGAGATCTGTCCATTCCTACACTCGGGCAACCCAAGCGGAGCCGGCAAGGACAGCGATGGCATCTGCCTGGCCCATGCCCAAGACTAGAGCACCCAATGACTTGGGTACAAAAGTTCTTTCCGGAAACAACGGCAACTGGAAGAGGGTGCTGGGAAACCTGCCCTGGGGGAGGCACTCCTGGGGGAGGAGCAGAAGGAGAAGAGGCCCACACACAGGTTCTAGCACTCCAGAGAGGTCACTGAGGATCCCAGAAGCATCCCTACCCACCCCCCAATTTAAGATCAAACAGCAAGTAGGGATTTCAATTCCCTAAACAGAGTTAGATCAATTTTATTTTAATGTTTGAAAATTTAGCATTAAAGAATGATATCCTTCAAGGATAATGACTCTGTCTCCCGCTAGACTTGCAAAACCTCTGCGTGCATTTACTTTATACACCAAAATAAATGCCAAAGGGAATTAAAAGGTAAATGCAAAAGTGAAACAATAACAGAACAAGAAGAAAAGACAGGCAATATGTATTTGATATCAGGATCTAAGGCCTTTCTAAGCACAAAAGCAAAGGAAAAAAATAAATGGAAAAAAGTCAATCTGTACACAGGAAAAAGAAAAGAAACCAGCTTTAAGAACTAAAGTGCAGATGAAAAACCAGAAAGTTATATTTGCACGTATGGCAGAGCACCAAGTCCTTCATCTCTGAAGAGCTCCTATAATTGACAAGAGAAAGAGGAACACATCTTGGAAAGGGGTTTAAGACTCTAATCCCCAAAAGAAGATGTCTTACAAGCACAGTTAAACTGTTTACTTTCACTAATACTCAAACAAATACAAATTACAGCAGAAGAACATCATTTACCATTAAATGGGCAAGGAATTTTTTTTTAAAGATTACATTCGGTGTTTATAAAGGTATGGGCACAACAGATTATAAACTGCTGGTGAAATATAGACATCTGTACCAATATGACAATTTGTATTAAAATCAGTTTTGAAATGGGTACACACTTTACCCCAGCAATTACAAATCTAGAAATGTATTCCAAGAGAAACAGAAAGTCTGCAAAAACAGAATCATGTTCATTGTAGCTTCATTTACAATCATGCAAACAACTGTGAGTAGCTAACCATCAAAAAGGCCTGGCTAAAGGAATTATGGTACAGTCACGGCGGGATCCTCTGACACCGTGAAAGCCAATGAATGCTATAGAAAAATCTGTGAAGACAGGGAGAGGGAGTGACACTGCGGAATGAAGGCATATAACCAAAGCAACACAGCTGTGAGTAAAGGAATTAACACACTTTATGTTTTCTTCTTTGTGCTTTCTCTATTTTCCAGTTTTTTACAGCATACATGTATCAATGGTTTGTTTGTTTGTTTCTCAATTGCATTTTTTAAAGCCTTACATTAAGTCATTCTAATTATTAGCCCTAAGTATTTGCATCCAATTATTTGCTCCGTGCATAAGTAAACTTTATGAAATATTTGGATGTTAGGGATGAATTCTGATACAATGCCGTAACATAAAAGTTTAAACAACATAAGAATCTGCGATAACTATTCAAAGGAATTTCATGCCTAAAATCAGTTGCTTTACTTTCTATGTTACCAGTGAACTTAACATAGGTCAAAATCTCTAATTTCACAAATCTCCAAATAGACTGCATTTCAATGCCATGGATTACAGAGAAGAATTTTAAAAAGGCATTTAAATTTGCCATACAAGTGCCTAATTCTCACTTAAAACACTAAAATTCAAGCCAGGTGTGGTGGTGCACACTTGTAATCCAAGTACTTGGAAGGCTGAGATAGGAGGATCACAAGTTCACAGCCAGCTTCAGCTACTTAGTGAGGTCCTCCCTACTTAGTGAGACCCTGTTTCAAAATCAAGAATAAAAGGTAGGGCTGGGGTGTAGCTCAGAAGTAGAAGGCCCCTGGGTTCAACCCTTAGTACTGAAAAAAAAAAAATCCCAAACAACCAAACTAGTGAATGAAAACTCATTTAAAAAGAAATTTATAAAATGTTTAATATTGATAGTATAGAGCTATTCTGACCCCTGCCCCATTTGTTTCTTTACAAGTGTTATTTCCCTGAAAATGGTACAGTATAAACTCTTGTTACTCTGTGTGGAGCTGGACCAGCAGCACCTGGGAGCTTGCTGGAAAAAGCACTCTCAGCCAGACCTGCTACATCAGAATCTACAGTTTAACACATGCAGGGCAGATTGAAGTTTCAGAAAAGCTGGTATAGAGAAGCTGCAAGCTAAAGTGTTGCAAGTCACAGCCAAATGCGAGATTACAGATTAAGCTAAAGCATCCTTGAACAGGGCTGGAGAAGGATTTACTGCAAGCCTGAGCCTAGTGCCTTGATTACAAATTCAAATTACATGGGGAACATGTAACACATACAGATGCCCAGCCCCAGTCTTGACCAAAGTGTTTTCTTTCCAAAGCTCTTCAGGCTATTGGACCATGCAGCCAGCCTGCAGAGCCCCTGACCTATTGGCATAACCAGGGCCTTTGGCAAGTGACCATCGGCCTACCCCAGCCAGGCACAGCCAATCCCTGCTCCCACTCCCCTCCTATTGAAATGGGGGTGTCTCCTCTTTTAGGGTTCCTGTCCAGTGGATTTCAACAAATGAAGTCCGAGGACTAGTGAAGGATATAGAAATATGAAAGTTTATTTTAAGTCAGGGAAAGATAGACGATAAAGCAGCTCCTTGCCTGCCATCCTAAATCCTGTGGCTGTGTTATTAGTCTGTCTTCGTCACCCGGCACATAACTGGTGCTTGATGAACATTTGTTGAAGGAATGAATCTGCACAGATGAAGGAGATGACAGATGAAAGAGAGGAAGTCTGCCAAACCCCTGTGAAGGAGGTGGGCATCTGAAAGCAATAGGAAAACACATGTCTCTGATCCGTTAAGCCTCACTGATGGGAGACGTCAAGGAAGCACAAGCCTTCTAAGCAAGTGTGACTCTGCAATTAACTTTGAAAAGTCACCTCTCATTCCAAAGTGGCCAGAAAAAAATAGTAAAGAGGGGGTCAACTTGGGCACAAGAATCCATCATGATGCAAAGTCAGAAGGCTGCCCCCCACCCCAAGCTAGGGACCTCTCCTAACAACGGGCCAAAACATGCATGCTAAGCCAGGGTTCGGGGTCAGAAACAAAACCACCATCCACATGCATCTCAAGATACAGTCACGCAAGAGCTCCACGCTTCACCCCAGCCATAAGGAACAGGACACCAGGACGAGGGCATCTGCAGAAAGTATTTACCAAATGTACTTGGAAAGTTCCCCATCATGCTGTTACCTTATGGGATCCAAATGCCATCACCACCCAATGACAGCCCTGGTAGCCTTCACCCAGGTGTCCGGGCGAATGACAGGAAAAGGTTCTGGATGCTAACAATGTGTCCTTCCCTTCCTCTGCTTTCTGGGAACCTTTTCATCTCTCGGCATGACTGGAAGAACATAACCACAAACATTTGTGGCTCCGTCCGGCCCGGGATCTCTGCTGGGCAGGCAAACAAGAACAGACTTTGGAGTCCGGACAAGCCCGAGCAAAGCAAGCGAGACGAGATGGCCTCGATCCTGTCATCTGCTAAAGCCAAGCACAGACACCCAGCCACAGGCTTTCCTATTTACACAGCGTTGAGGAATCTTTTCCTCCATGCTGCCCTCCGTGTCCTCCGCAGCTGTCAGAACACTGCTTCTGTGGGCACTGGGGAAATCCTGCCACACTCTTCCAGGGGTGACCAGCCTTAACCCCACACTGCTTAAATTGGCTTCACACTCAGAGGTTATGTCAACATTCTTCTCTCCCTCCAGGCAGGTCCTCTGCACAGGAACTCCTTGCAGCTGAGAGGCGGCCACAGCACAAGCTCAGTCAGCCTGGCAGGGCTGCGGGAGGGACAGGCCAGCCCCAGCTGCCCAGACACCTCCCTCCTTACTCGGCCCTGCCTGGGCTCCCCTGCTAATCGTCACTTTCTGCCCCCCCTCAACACCCCCGAGGTAAAAATAACTTCCTCTTGAAGTGTCTAAATCTGTATGTGATTTTGCACACATTTTTTGGCACATCATCGGACAAGTTCTGACACCAAAGCAGAATGAAACTGCAAGAGATCCGCAATCACATTTCTGTGAAACTCCAACCAGATGAGTCAGTTCCACTGTTGTCTCGGATATGGAGCAAAGACTTCCAGGCAAGATGCTGCCTTCGAAGCAGGGCAGGGACTCCTTCCGGCAGTCCTAGGCTTCTTACTAACTCAGGCGGGCGGAGGGAGGGAGGCAGAGCTGAAGAAGGCGGGGTGTTAGCTGTAGTTATCTGCGGCTGGCTGGCTGTGGCTCTGTCTGAGCATGGAGGGGGTGACCCAGTGGAGAGATCACTCAGCAAGGACCTGAGTGCTCCAGCCAGCTGCACCAGGCTCCCCCCACCTCTAAAGAGAACTTTGAAAATGTGGCAGTCATCCTCCAAGAAGCCAGATTAGAAGAACGTCGCAGGTGACTAACGGGCTCACAAACTCAGGGAACTGGAACCTTGCTTGGGTCCAGCAAAAGGTCATATATCAACAGGAAAGCCACAAAGATGTGTGTGTGTGGGGGGGGGTTAAAACTGTTTTAGGAATTGCCGGCTCACACAGGCTTTGCCCACTGATCTCACGAGTTACCTTTTTCTTAATGATTTAATATTTTAAATGTCTGCACATTGGTCCCATTTCCTAGGGAAACATCTCCACCGGGTCCGGGTCTTTTTGCTTTGTGTATGGGTATTATTGTTCAGAAGGTTTTGCTTAATGTTGTCCCCACCCTCATCCCCCCACCCTTGGGTTTCCTCCCCCCCCCACCCCCCATCTGAAAATGACTTTAGGAGAGAAACTACTGGAAGATAGTCCTAGTTTTCTAGACAATACTCATGGGGGAGAGCACATCTCAACTTCATACCTTCAATTGTGTGAAAGACTGTGCAGTCCAATGGACTCTTCTGTGCATCCCCCAGCAGAAGGAGCCAAGCACACTGCATGGAGCCCTCTCGGCCTCTGGGCTGCCCTGCTCTGGGCAGAAGGTGTGAGAATCCTCTCTGAACACGCAGCTCCCTTAAGCCTACTCGCTCCTCTCTTCCCGTCACATCCTGAGACTGAATTCTGGAAACTCAAGTCTTACTCAGCTTTCTCTCTCCGCCTTCCCACCTCCATTCTGCCTCCCACAATCATGTAAAATGAGCCTACTCTCTCATTATCCAAGCAGGCTGGGGCAACCTGATGGAGTTGGGGGAAAGTGCCGCTCATTTTAGCTAAATAAAATTGTGTGTGTGTGTGTGTGTGTGTGTGTGTGTGTGTGTGTGTGTGTGGTACTGGGGATTTGAGCCCCAGGGCATTCTACCTCTGAGCTATACCCCCAGCCCTATTTTTTAATTTTATTTTGAGACAGGGTCTTGCTAGGCTGATGAGAGTCTCACTACTTGCTGAGATTGTCCTCGAATCTGTGATCTTCCTATCTCAGCCTCCCAAGTACTGGGATTACAGGTGTGTGCCACCACCACACTCAGCTATTAAATCAAATTTTTAAAAAAATATGATTATGACTTAGAAGACAATGACCTAATCTTTTTTTAAATTTATATTCTGCTGGTCTTAATAACTTGACTCTTGCAGGCTTTTTTTTTTTTTTTTTTTTTTTAATACTGGGTATGGAACCCGGGGGCATTCTACCTCTGAGCTTCACACCCAGCCATTTTTATATTTTGTTTAAAATAGGGCTTCGTTAAGTTGCTGAAGTTTGCCCTGAATCTTTGATCCTCCTGTCTCAGCCTTCCAAGTACTGGGATTACAGGCTTGCACCATCATGCCTGGCTTTCTGCAGTCTTTTTTATTTTTTTCCCTTTTTTTATGGTTCTGGGAATTGAACCCAGCGGCATTCTATCTCTGAGCTACACTCCCAGCCCTATTTTATTTATTTTTTATTTTGAAACAGGGTCTCACTAAGCTGTGGAGGGCCTCACTAAGTTGCTGAGACTGGCAGCTAACCTGTGGTCTTCCTGTCTCAGCCTCCCAAGTACTGGGATTACAGGCATGCGCCACCACACCTGGCTTCCTGCAGTCTTTTAAATGAGTAGTTGGTTCCAAAGAAAATAGCCTTCTGTTTGTTTATTTGCTTGCTTGTGTAGCTGCTACCATTTAATGACTTCTTGTCTCTTTCAACACATAATATTAAGAATATAAGGGGCCTTAGAGCACATCTATTTCTTGATTCTAAAAAGAAAAGGAGGAGTAAGTGTGTGTGTGTGTGTGTGTGTGTGTGTGTGTGTGTGTGTGTGTGTGTTTTACTGGGGATTGAACCCAGGGGCATTCTACCTCCAAGCTACACCCCCAGGCCTATTTTATTTTTTATTTTTGAAATAGGGTCTCACAAAGTTGCTGAGGGTGGCCGAGAACCAGGATCCTCCGGTCTCAGCCTACCAAGTACTGGGATTACAAGCGTGCGCCACCACTCCTGGCTCATGATTTTTTTTTTTTTTTTTTTTTTTTTTGCGGTACTGGGGATTGAACTCAGGGGCGTTCTACCTCCGAGCTATATCCCCAGCCCTATCTTTTATTCTTTATTTTGAAACCGAGTCTCACTAAGTTGCGGAGTGCCTCACTAGGTAGTTGAGGCTGGCCATGAACCTGGATCCTCCTGTCTCAGCCTCCCGAATGCTGGGATTACAAGCGTGTGCCACCACGCCCGGCTCATGATTGTTTTTTAACAGGCCTAACTCCCAGGTCACTAATCCAATCCTGGAACATCCTACCATTCCAGAGTCAGCTACAATGTCCTCCCTCCATACCCCTCTTTTTATCTTGTGAATGCAGGGGAACAAATATTGTGGATGAATTCAAAACAGAGGAAGGCAGGCTGTGCAAAACATGTTCTTTGAAGACTGCTTCTATGAAGCAGAAGAGAGGATAAGAAACAGGAAGGCCCGTGTGTATATAATTAACAGGACAAATGTTTGGAACCTGCCAGTGCTGAAGAGCCCTGGCCAATCTAAGGGTGGCAAGGTAAGCCACAAAAATACTAGTTAGGTAATTTCACATTTCCCGGTGAGACTGGTTCCTTCCATTGGAAGCCAAGTCATTAGTGAATTTGCACCCTCCCACTAGCATGGGTGTTTTGTGAGAGTATGCATACGTGCATTTGTGTACACGTGCAAACACATATGTGTATTAAATGAAGGAGTGAGAGGGAAACAAAGAATAAGGTACGGATACTGACATTTGTTGAATCCAAAGGCCGAACCTTGTATTAGAAAAGTTCCCTATAAAATCGCAATTATGAATTCCATTGTATAGATCACAGCACCTGAGGTTCAGAGAAGTTAAGAAAGTCGCTCAAGTTCCCCCAGTTACTAGGTAGTAACACAGCGATTCACAGCCAGATCTCTGCTCCAAAACCTACATTCGTTTCTAGGCCTGATGATTCTGACACAGAGAGTCTTCAATGAGTGTTTGTTGAATAATTGAACAGAGGAGTTTATGTCTCAAAACACTTTCATTTTTCTTTTCATCAAGACGATGAAAGTTATACTCACTGAGCTAGAGAAAAAAATAGTATTCCAGAAATGCAGTGAATTACATGCAACTGGTTATTTAAATCATCTATCAAGGATGGGGATATAACTCAGTGGTAGAGCACAGGTTTAGCATGGGTGAGGCTCCAGGTTCAATCCCCAGTATTGAAAGAAAAATAAAGTACATCACCTATCAGTGATTGATCTAAGAAGCAGTTAACCAAAGCATGGCTTTAGATAATTCTAATTATCTTCACCAAACATGGGTAAATAGATTGGTGCTGGGCCCTAATCATATAGTCTAGTCATTTTTGTGATTCTAAGCTAAAAACTATTCAATTGCCATGTCAAAAATCACATCATTCCATGGTCTCATCTGCTTTAAGACTTAAAGTCATGCTTGAAACATAATTTAGCACAAATTGCTACCTAAGAAAAACATAAGCTGCTATCCTACAAGCTCCCAAAACGATTGCCTGGGATTCCGGAAGAAGATAAAAAAGCTAGAAGTTCGCATTCCAGTTGTACACAGTCACATCTCTAGATTGACCTCAGGCATTCTTAATTACAGGAAGCTCTAAACATGTAATTCCAAATTCCCAAAGGTGAGAAGTGGACAATTATCCCTGAGAACAGAAGGAAATGTTTATAGAGCTACATGTCGTAAGTGGTTTTATTATATCTGTTTGGCACCTTGGCTTCAAATAGCAAGGGAGAAATAGGCTGAAGACATCAACTGAGCTAGTCTTTCCTGGAAAAGCTTCCCAGATTCTCTACTTAACGTAGAGACCCAACAAGGCAGAGTTGAGTTTGTAGCAATGGACAATCCAAGTAGCAAACATACTGAATCAACAGCTCCTTCCTGAGGGCCTGTGCAGAGCACCCAGAGAAGCATGAAAGGAGAGTGGGGAGTCCTGAACGCACCCCCTTCCTTCTAGGTGCTTGCTCACAAATGACGGCAATACAAGGTAGAATGCCAACACTTCAGAGGAAACTGTGGAATAAACACTACAGGAGTTCGGGGGTCAGAACTGGGGTTTCCGCTTCCAGAACAGTCAGCACAGAGGTGTTAGAAGAAGCAACCGCTGGAAGCGAGACAAGAAAAATGAGCCGGTGGCTATCTGTGGAAAATCATAGACAACTAATATAAAACCAGAGACAGACTAAGAAGTATCTCATGACTTCAACAAGGCAGCTATATGAGAACATTAAAATAAATAAATACATAAATAAGTGTTACAAATTATTTACATTGAGATTCTAACAGGCAGCACGGCATCTAATTGTATGCATTTTAAAGCTTCTTATTGTGATAATATGTATTTTTGAAACTTACCATAAATTTCTAATGCTTTCAGGAAATGAATATTTCTAAAAATTAATGCTATTTTACTAAAGAGAAAGATATATAGGGAATATTGTTACTCTTTATATGCCCTACATTTTATAGCACAATGTGAACACAAAATGAATTAGTTACATGGAACTTCCGATTTTACAAGAATGCCCAAGATTCCCTTGGTAGCTTCCTAATACATTGTACAAGGAACATAATGTACCAATTATTTCACTTTGCGGAGCTTATCAGCTTCATTCTAGTGAGCAAATACAGAGACGAAATACTCCTGTCCACTGTACAATAATCTGCCATTCAAAATTAGCCACATACTAGCGACATCTCTAAAATAGGTGAATGCTAACTATCCTTGAATTAGCTCCCATTAGAACTAAATGCAGACAACCAGTATTTATTATTCAGAGCACTCCATTACTGTAAAACAACCCTCAACATCCCTGTTTTCAATCAGTCGCTAGGAATTACAGTGATCTCAGCCTAAAGGCCGAGAAACGATTGTTAGCAATTTATTTAGCTTTTATTCTATATCGAGTCACTATATGTAGCACTTTAAAATGACTGAATACAAAACTAATTTCTTTCTTCTTAAAAAAGATAGATACCTATGATATAGAGACCATTATATAAAAGTATTGTTAGTATCATCCTTCCCAATCCCCAAAATAATAGCAAAGTCATATATCTGATAACGGTCTAGTATGGAAAATATAGTGTACAGAATCCAATATAAAGAATACTTACAACACAATAACAAGAAAACACACACAAAAAAATCAAAATTGGGCAGAGCATCAGAGGCAGTGGTACATGTTTACAGTCCCAGTGCTTGGGATGCTGAGAAGGGAGGATCACAGTTTCACCGGCAGCATATGGTAACTTAGGGAGACCTTGTTTCAAAATAAAAATTAAAAAGGGCTGGGGGTGCAACCCAGAGGTAAAACGTTCCTGGGTCCAATGCCCAGTAACACACACACACACACACACACACACACACACACACACACACGGACAAAGGAAGTGAACAGACATTTTTCCAAAGAAGATACATGAATGACCAGGAAACACATGCAAAGACATTCACCATCACTAACCATTAGGGAAATGCAAAATTCAGCCACAATGATCTACTACTTCATACCCATTAGGGTAACTATAATTTTAAAAATGGAAACCAAGAAGTGTTGGTGAGGATGCTAAGAAATTGGGATTTTCACACATTGCTGGTGGAGATATGAAGTAATTCAACCACCGTGGACATAGTTCATCAGTTCCTCAATAAGTGAAACATATAGTTAGCCTATGGTCCAGCAATTCCACCCGCAGGTATACACCCAAAAGAATGGAAGGCGATGTTCAAACAAAAACGTGTACACAGGCATTCGCAACAGGACGACTATTCACTGTATCCAAAGGTAGAACCAACCCAATGTCCCTTAACAGTGGGATGGATAAACAAAATGTGGTATATCCATAGAATATTATGGAATAAGTTGTAATAAATATAATTGTTTGGGATACTATCCAACCACAAAGAGAAATGAAGTATTTATGCATGCTACAAATATGGATGAACCTTGGAAACATTATGCCAAATGAAAAACCAATCACAAAAGACTACATGTTATATGATTCCATTTATATAAAAAGTGCAGAATAGGCAACTCTAGAAACAGAAGGTAGGTTAGTGGTTGCTGAGGGGTAAGGGTGACAGGATACTAGTGGAGCAGTAGATAAAGGTATAGGGGCTTCTCCCTGTGGTGATGAAAATGTTCTAAAATTGGCTATGGTGATGGTTACACCTATTGAGGAATATGTTGAAAACTATTAAACTATTAAAAAACTTTAAACAGGTGTATTATAGGATATGTGAAATCATATCCCTTACTGAAATGTACTTCATTTGGAGTTGTCTTGCAGAATAATTGTACAACTTTTGAGTTTTGCAAATCAGAATTTCCAGTGAAATATTAGTGGTTCTATCTCTACCTCTGATAGACAAGAGTTCATATATGTCACTATCTACAGGTGAATTTCTATATATACTCCTATAAAGTATATATAGGTAAGACAAAATTTATTTGTGGTCACTTCTTTCTAAAACATGGGGGGGGGGGACTCCTAATAATCTAGGGGCTGCAATCCATCAAATAAGATGGCTTTTCACTGTCTGCTGCTGATACCCGTCAGCACAGCTGCAAGGCAAGCTACTATGTCTGCTCTTTCAGCCTCCCTCTGGAGAAGCAAAAGATACTATTTCTCTTGGGACTCAAAAAGCTCCATCACTTTATTTCTAGTTTCTCCAGAACAAAACCAACTAGTGTTTTGAACTTGGATCGCTGACAGGGAATTTGAAGAAAGACAGTATCCAGATAATCCATATTTATGGGTGTCTTTAAACAATTCATACTGAGGCTAGTCTACATATAAAATAGTTTACAAGGCAGGGTGCTTTTCACCATTCAGGCTATGTGTTGATAGAACAGACTGCCATAGTTAAATGCCATTTTCTGTCTCTCCTCTAATACAGTGCTACTGTGTCCCCAATCAACCCTACAAGATAAATTTGCAGCTATAAACAAGTAGTGTCTTTTTTTCTCCTATGTCAACAATTTCTATTGATACCATCGTATCTTACGCATTCATTTCCTAGATTACAGTGTGAAACCTAAAGTACTATATTTAAACTGTGAGTGATGTGCAGAAGAAAGATAAAATCGGGCTTTTAAGGTTTTGAGAAACTGTTTTGTAACAGAGCCAGACCTCTTTTTTCACACTTTGCTTTAAATTCATTTAAACTTGGAGAATTTTAAATTCAATAAAATGGCACTTTTTTCATTCTTTGACTCTAAATTTCCAGATTCATATATAATATATGTAAAGATTGGCAATTCTGAGAACTAAAGTACTATGTCTCCATTTCGAAATGTTATAAATTAAAAATGGAAGGAAAAGCATATCAACCGAAGATCAATCCAACAATTTAGTTCCCATAAAGGCTAAATCACATATTCAAAGTCTTGACGACAAATCATTAGAGCCTGCCGGTTGTACAAGATCAGTAGTGAGCCATCTGGCTTAATCTGTTTATATCAGAGTAATGAATGTTATTCCAAGTTTTTTGATATTTCCCACTGCTCATAAGTAACGAGGCTACTGGCAACGAAGCTGCATCAGAACCTAATTTCTGGGGGAGATCTTATTTGATTTTTGTTTGTTTTCCATAGCAAATCAAAGTTTGAATGCCACTTAAAAAAAAAAAAAAAGACTTTCACTGAATTAGGAAAGCCTATGGTCTCCAATGTTTAAGTACAGCATGTTTATCTCTTTACGCCATTGGGTTCGAGTTCTCCTCCTTCCACTTGTTTTGGGGGTAGGTGGATCAAGACAACAATCGTCCCTACCTCATGTTCCTCCCCCAACTTCCTTTTCAGCAGATAGTTCTTTGTGGGGAACAAACTCTGCCCTTCTCCAAATTGACTGGAAGGAGGAACTGACACTGTCGCTGGGGGGAAGAGGAGCATCCCTACTGTCTCCGTCTCTTCTGTCCCCATGCTCTGCTTCCTGGTTGCCCACTTCACCCCCTCTCCATGCCTCTCGGAACCTGGGAGAGTCTAAGGCCAGCGGGACCTTAGGCTGCCATCCTTTTGACTCAGTCTCCCAAGTACTAGGATTACGAGCATGCACCACCACGACCAGCTCAAGCAGACACATTCTTAAATGTTAAAATTAAAAAAAAAAAAAAAACACAGACATGACCTTTAACTACTTTATAAATCCCCCCTCAATCTCCTCTGTTTCTCAAACACATGGGAAGTCTCCTGAAAGCAATACTTCACTCGGGAACACTGGTTCCCCAACTTAGCTCCATCCACTTCCCCGGGTGGACTTGCTGAAGCACAGTTGTGGGGCCCTGGGCCTATACTTATTCAATAGGTCTAGGACAAGACCTTACAATTTGCCCAAATGCAAACAATTCCCAGGTCATGCTGGTGCTGGACAGTACTGCAGATCCAGCGACCCACACAAAGAATGACTAGCCTAGACACAGAACGAGTGCTAAAGAGAGAGATAGCTCAGGGAGGCGTGGTGCCAGGGAAGACCAGCTCCAGCTGCTCTGCGACTCAGGGAGAGCATCCTCTGAAACAGGAGGTGGCGTGGTAAGCACAAAAGGAGGAAGGCGGATTCTGAGCAGACCTGCCGCTGGAATTATTTCCCTTCACTGTTGGCCCTCAAGATACTCAGAGTAAAAGTATCAAGAAAAGGAAAGTGAAATTAGGAAAGTAAATATTATGATTTTTTAGCCAATCAGCTCTTCAGGTTTCCAACTGCATCTTGGCTACATTTCCATTTTCTCATTTAAAGTGCCCACAGTGGTCTGCAATGGACAGTGGAAGCAGACAGATTTGGGTTTACGCTTGTCCTGTGTTAATCTGCACTCTTGAGTGCTCTCTCTCTCTCTCTCTCTCTCACACACACACACACACACACACACACACACACACACACACTGGGGATTAAACCCAGGGACATTCTACCTCTGAGATATATCCCAACCCTTGTTTTATTTTTTGTTTTGAAACAGGGTCTCACTAGGTTGCTGAGGCTGGTCTCCAACCTACAATCCTCTTGTCTCAGCCTCCCAAGTACAGGGATTACAGGCATGCGCCACCATGCCCAGCCATCAGCTTTCTCCTACGTGTAACAAATACTTGAGATGAATCAATTTATAGAGATGAGGTTTGGCTCACAGTTTTGGAGATTTCAGTCTAGGACTGGCCCCGTTGCTATGGGTCTGGGGCTGCACAGTATGTCATGGTGGCAGTTCATGGGGAAGGCCCATTCACCTTACGGCTGGGTGCAAAAGAGAGAGACCAGCATTGCACAACCCTCATTGAGAGTACGCTCCCAATAACCTAAAACCCACAAGGCCCCACCTCTTAAAGGTTTCTAGCAGCATGCTGAGCACCAAGCCTTTAACTCACAGGCCTTTATGGTTTTCAGATCCAAACTAGAGGATCTCCATAACCCTTTGCCCTCACATTTTCCCCAAAACGAAAATGGGAAAAACAATAGAAACTGGCTACCAACTACGTTGCTATGTGGGGTGAATATCATTCTGCATGTCCACTGACGGGCACTTATACAATAAATGTGAGCTTTTATCATGAATGCTGGAATCTTTTCATTTTCCCATGAGAATGTTCAGTATGTTCCATAGCACACTACCTACTTGAAACAACAGGTCGAGTAATGAACTCAACCAATAATTATTAAGTCGCAAACCTGTACTCGAAGTACGTGGGAGGTGGAGACAGGAGGATTGCAGGTTCACAGCCAGCCTCAGCAACTTAGCAAGACCTCGTTTCAAAAAAAAAAAAAAAAGACTGTGGGTGTACTCAGAGGTAGAATGCCCCTGGATTCAATCTCCAGCACCACACACACACACAAAAAATATATATATATATACATATATATATATTATTATTATTATCAAGGAGATCCTATGTGTCAAGTATGTAATATCATCCAAACATACTGACATTATATTCTGTAAAGAAAAATCTTTTATATAAATATTTTGATTTGGAAAATGTTGACTTTATTTCAACTTACATTTTTGCCTCCAAAATTGGCTAACTAAGAAATTGAGAGGAGGTGTTTACTAACCACAGTTTTGTTTAGACAGACACTAAAATAACACAATGGTGAGAAGGCGGGGGATGCAATTTTACAGATACCTTGACCTGATATTATCCAGAGCATATTTTAGACCATCCTAGAGACCACAAGCGCACTTTTCCCGAAAATCATTATTTTCTTTATGTGACAAAACAACAGGGAACAAAATTGGGCACACTATTTTCAGTTCACAATGATGTCACCTCTAACTCATCTTGCCAGTCGGCGGCTTAGTGACTGGTCACTAACAAATAGGAGCAGTGTCACTCTGTCACTCTTTCAGTTCTTCCTGTCTCCCAGGTAGACACCGCCAGGTCACCCTTCAACCAACTGACCACCCGAATTAATCAGGTCGCACTTGTTGAAAGACTTCCTGAACAGGTGACTGTGACATATATTGAAGTTTCTTGATCTTATTTTTCATAGGGCCTTTCTTCCTTCCTTTTCCCAGTCATTCATTCCCTTCTCCAAGGAAGGTATCAGAACCACAGAAGCTTAGGAGCTGGGTGGAGGTTTTAGAGAAATCTAGTTGAACCCCTGTTCAACAAGTGCACTCTGCCCCTAAACTAATAGCCTCCATATTTTTCTTCCCCCCCTCCCACCTCGCTGCTGGGGATAGAACCCAGGGATGTTCTACATCCAAGTTACACCTCCAGCCTGATTTTGTTTTTATTTGGAAACAGAGTCTTGCTAAGTTCCCGAGAGCCTTATTAAGTTGCTACGGCTGGCCTTAAATCTGCAATCCTCCTGTCTCAGCCTCCCAAGTACTGGGATTAGAGACGTGTGCCATCACGCCCAGCTCACATTTTGCTTTCTTAAAAGGAACTTCTGAAAAAAAAAATTATCAGATGTTATGGAGAAAGACCTCTGAACTTCAACACTTGTCTCCCACTGCTAGTCAACAGTGATGGCTGCTGATGGTAAAAACTGTTCACTTTGGGGCATTAGCAGGTTAGCAAGTGTCCAAGAGCTGAGGAAGCCACCAGACTTTAAAAAAAGAAAGAAAGAAGGAAAAAGAAAAAAAAAATTCTCAGAAATAAGAGATTTGACTCCCTCATAAAAGAGTGCAATATTCAAAACCCTCTGTAAAGATCAGGTGTGAAAGATTCTGCTTTTGGAAATCTAATCTTTTCCTTTAATTTTCTCTAAAGCATCTTGCAAAACCAGTGTTCTAAAGTTTCAGCTGAACTGAAGACTTTCAAAATCTGAGCTTCTCTACCTAGAGAACACCATTCTTTTATCTGTGTTTATACTTCCAAACGGCCATAAGTGTTTGTCATTTTGCTGATGTAGTTGTTGTGTTTGTTTTTCCTTCCAAACCCTCTGCGATCTAGACCTGTGGCTTCTGCAATGAAGGGACATTTGGGGTAGGTAAATGTGACAGCCGCCAGCCGGCTGGGTCATTTGCCCATTCTGTTTGCAGCTCTTAGGTGGCGCCGCTGCCCACACCTGCTCTCGTGCAGAGGCCCGACGGTAAACGGTCGCGGTTCGTTCCGGTTTTTCACCTCGTAAGTTCCCGAAAAGCTGGAGCTCTCCCAGGGTCTCCCCCACCCCCGCACGACCCGCAAAGGACTAGCACCATCCCCTGACCCCGGCGCGCGAGCCAGCATCTGTCCCTGCACCCGGGCGCGCGCTGCACAGCCTAGGCACCCCCGGGCCCGAGGCCGGACAGGGGAGCCGCAAGGTAACGCCTTCTTGCTGGACCGGTTCTTTTCTCTCCCGTTACAACCCCTTCCTTACCTGTGCTATACAAACAGGCGCCCTAGTTCCCAACAAAACAACCAGAAACGAAGGGGGAAAAAAAAGTTCTGACTTGAAACGCACACAGCACCAAAGATGACCAGGTCACAGGAGGGGACAGTGCTGGTCACACTGGCCCTCATCTTTGGACATTCGCAGCCCTCTCCCGGAATCACGCTTGCTGGGGCTAGCTGGGTGGGCAGGGGGGTGCCAAGGGACCAGCCAGACCAGGGACAGCGCAGAGCCACCTGGGCCGGAGGATAAGAGGGAAACCCGTAGGGCAGAATGTGCAGAACTGACCGGGGAGAAGGGCTAACCCCACATGCACGCCCACAGCGTGGGGCTGGACAGGATCGTAGTCACTAAGGATGTCATGGAGGGGACCGTCCTTTCCCTTCCCGCACCGCCAGGCCTGAACACACGCGCTCGCCTCACAAACAGACACATCCACTCTGCCCGACTCGGGCTGGAGGGCGGGGACGGGATGCGGCGCCCCGCCTAGGGTACCTGTCCGACCCGGCAACCCAACTGTACCCAGATGTCCGCGCTGCGGACAGCCCGACGCGCGGGAAGAAGGCGCACCCGGCGGCCTCGCGGATGGATGCTCGCGGGCGGGCGTCACACCTGGGGATCCTCGGGGCGGTAGCAGCCCCAGAAGTCCCCGGCGCGTCCCCTCTTCCCTCGGGCACAACTTTGCGCAGCCGGCGCCTCCCCGGAGCCCGCCGCCCTTCCTTACCCAAATACTGCCGCAGGTCGAGCAGGAAGCGAGGGGGTCCCCCGCTGAGCTGGTAGAAGAGGGAGCCCAGGCAGAAGACCAGCAGGGTGGCCATGCAGAAACCGTAGTCCCGGAGGGAGAAGCGCAGGAAAGGCAACTGGGAGACCCGGCGCTTCCAGCCGCCCAGGCCCGCAGGGGCGCTCCCCGCCGGGGCCCCATGGGGCCAGGGATCCGCGCCGCCGCCGGGATGCTGCTGCAGCTTCTTCTTCATCGCCGGCTCCGCCGCCTCGCACAGCCCGCCCGGGCCAGGAAAAGGTCACCCATCCGCCGCGAGGAGGAGAGCGCGGCCGGCCGGCTGCACATGGGGAGGGCCGCGCCGAGGGCAGCCGCGTGGGGGCGGGGAGGGGCCGAAGTTGCCGGGCTCAGGAGACTTTCCTCGGCATGGTCCCCGCGCCCGCCGCGGCCCGAGCGGCCCAGGTGCCCGCGCCCGTCCCGCGCCCTCTAGCGCCCCCGCGCCCCGCGCCCCGCCGCGCCCCGGGCTCGCTCGCGGCCGCCGGGGCTCGCCTCCAGCGCCAGCGTGGACCCCAGGCTTTGTGTGTGTGTAGCTCTCGGCGTGTGGTGTCCCGGCTCAGGCTCCTCTAGAAAACGGCAGGGAGGAACGGGAGGCGGACACCATCCCCACGCTCCACCTCCTCGACAGGGCTTTCCTCCTTCTCCTCCCCTTTCTCCCTCCGGCGCTCCACAGCCCTCTCTCCTCCTCCGCCCTCCCTCCCTCTGCTCGGGTCTCCTCGTTCCGCTCCGGTGTCACGTTACTGCTTCTGCTGGGGCGAGGGGCGGGGGGTGGAGGGGATTATCCACAACAAGGAAGAAAGTTTTTGAGTGTTTTTTTTTCTTTCTTTCTTTCTTTCTTTTTTTTCTTCCCCTTCTCTACAATCTGGCCTCAGTTCCTGCGCCACCAGCGACCTCTTGGGGCTCGCTGACTTCCCTCTCGTAAACAGTCACCGGGCAGGAAGAAGCACGGCTGATTTTTACTATATTCGTGTGTTCGTTTCAGAAACTTGATTCTTCTTCCGTAGCCCATGCGAGCTGCTTACAGAGGGCCGATGCCGGGAACGAGGATATAGGTTCAAGTCTCAGCCGAAAGGGTAAAAGAGCAAGCAGTGTGAGTTATAATTAAACAAGTCTCGCAGGGCCCGGCTGGGCGCCCAGACTCCCCGGGAGAGAAGCTGGGGTCGATTTCTTCCTGCTCTTCCTGATCCTACAAAGGAGCAACCAGAGAGGCCAGGGAGCTACACTGCCCATGCAGGGAAGCAGATCTGAAAGGTAAAGAGCTCTGTGTCCCCCAAGAGACCTATGTCATTGCTGCCTCTCTTCCCTCTTGAGGGAAACTTCAGGAACTGAAAAAGAACCTGCTGAGCATCACAGACACAGATCCCCTAATGGGCTGGGTCATTCACAAAAGGGATGCTCTCGTCAGCCACACTTTAAGTAAACGTAATTTATCACTACCTGAGAAGCACCTGAAGCTTGTGTGAAGCGCCCAGGGTCACAGAGCTACTGGGAGTTGGGATGGGAGTCCCATCAAATCTATTTTACCCTCAATACCACTCCACTAACCACTGCAAGGTGTTGTCTCCCAGCCAGGACCCTCCTCTTCTTTTGCCTGGGGAGAATGGGAAAGGACCCAGCAGCCCAGGCCACACTGAGAAACAGAAATCTCCGTTTCTTTGGCTCCAAACTTACTCTATATTCACTCCAGTAACACACAACCAGATTAAAGGAAGATTAATCTTAGCAGCCAAGAACTTCTATGATCCCAGGACTGTACTCCAAAAACCTTTATAAAGATGGATATCTGGAAAGTCAGGGAATAGGATCCAGAGATTGAGAATTTACAATTAAAGAGTAGCATAGCTTAATCATAATCCAAATATGAGACTCTGATTCATGATTTGGAACATGAGTGAAGAAGACACATAGGTCACAAGCTAGACAGAATTGTAAACAAAGTGGAAGCATCTCACACAGACTCAAGAGGTGTCCATACAGATCTCCCTGTTCTCTGTCCTGGGTCATTTTCTAAGGGATAGTAGGAAGGATGCTTTGGGACCCCCCCAGAGGAGGGAAAGCTCCTTCTCTCTCACAGAAAACCCCAAATAGAGTGTCAAATGTTTGTTTCACATTCATTTCATGAATCAGAGATTTATCTGGATTAATGCACACATTTTAGAAATGCTAATGCCTCTGAGAGAATTTAGCCCATCAGTCATTGCCCCTTAATGTGAATCACTGTAATCACTACAATGAGTAGCTTAGAATACACTCCCAATTAATAATTTCTGAGTTAATGAAGAGGGACTAGAAGATGGGTGTACAGAGCAATTTTTTATAATGTTTTGGAGACCACCTTCAACAAACTGGACTTGTACCCGAGGCCTAACCCTATCATCTGAATGCTCCCTGGATGCGAAATAGTGTACAAGACTGTCTGTGATCACAGATCCAGCCTCAAGCTTCTAGAGAATTCTCTCAGCAGGCTCTGGGGAAGTGCCCAATTCTTTCTCCTAAGGAAAGGAATCTGAGGAACAGGGAGACAGAGCAGGAAGAAAGGAAACAAACATCTGAGAAAAATAAGTAAATGTGGAACTAAAAAGTTTAAAAATAGAGAAAAAGTTATGAAGACAGTATGGGGGGGGGCAAAGTCCACCTTAGAAGGAACAGCTATGACAGGAAGAATTTTAAGGGAAAAACAAGTCAGTGTTTAAGAGATTGTGTTAGTGGGGTAGCCGCCTAAAAAAACTCACAGAAGGAAAAGAGAAGATATCAAGATACAAAGTAGTTTCACATGAAAAAAAAATACTTTGTATTTTCACCCAACAAAAACTTAAGATGTTTGGGTAATATTTTGTTCTCTGAAGTCCCATAAAAGTCCCTTGAATTTTTTTTAACATTTAAAATACTTATGCTATTAAATAGTGTCTTATTTGAACCAGGTAGTAAATCTAATTATAGGAATTTGAAACCAATTTTTATTACTGGTCTTATAATTTTATATACTTTACTCAACATCTTAACCTGTATCCAGTATCTTAGGCGTCTCAGTTCCTTCCTTCTACAGTGACTTTTTCATCTTTCTCACCTAAGCCACTCATTTCTGTCCCCAGACGTTCATTGGACCTTGTCCTCATGGGTGATAAATTACATCTCCTTCAAAGCCTCTTTTCCAACCGTCCCATCCTTCAACCATCATCACCTATATATCTTCTGCCGAGCTTCTCTGGCGCCCTCACTCCACCAACTTTGCAGCTTTTCAAGAACCCGCAACTGTTTCATCCTCCACCCACCTTATCATGGGTGTTCACTTCCTTCTTTATCCAGTGTTGATCCCGGAGCTGTCATCCTGATCCCTTCTTGCAAGCAGCCCTTCGTTCCCTGGTTTGTCTCATCCTACAGCATTTGCCTAGAAAAACTCAGGCTCTCTTAAACCCAACTGTGGAACTTGACTAGACTGCACAAAACAACACACAGCATTGCTAACTGGCTTCTTTTTAAATTAGAAAGCACAAACTTCCAACGGGCACACACACCATTCCTGTCCAGCAATCTCACTCTGCGAAATGACTATTTCACAGCTTTTCTCTCTTCAGAACTCCCCATCTCCAACCTTTATGTTTATCCCTTTAGTCTTAGCTC
The DNA here is from genome assembly GCA_004027655.1 of Graphiurus murinus. NCBI lineage: Eukaryota > Metazoa > Chordata > Mammalia > Rodentia > Gliridae > Graphiurus > Graphiurus murinus. The sequence goes on along the minus strand of PVLC010013584.1, from coordinate 15,560 downwards.
ATGTCCTTGCCTCATCCCTTAGTGAGAGAAGAGCAGCAGGACAGACACTCGTTTCCCCACCAGTCTCTGCCTTCCTTCCCGTCTCATTGTGTCCTCCTATGAGTCATGGCCGACTCTGCCACTTAGGACCTCAACTCTGTTTCCACCTGACACCAGCCTCTAACCCCAGCCTCCCCAGACCTCTGAGCCTCTATAAGAATGGCACTAGCCTGGCATAGTGGCACATGCCTGTAATCCCAGTATTTGGGAGACTAAGACAGGAGGATCTCAGGTTCGAGGTCAGCTTCAGCAATGTAGCAAGACTCTGTTTCAAAATAAAAATAATTGTCAAATGGTGGGGGGAGGGGGAGTAGCTCAGAGGTAGAATGCCCTGAGTTTAATCCCCAGCACCAAAAAAAAAAAAAAAAAGAAAGAAAGAAAGAAAGAAAAATATTGTTACTATCAAAACTCTTGGACCCAAAGCTCAAATGTCTTCCTTTGTTTTTCTATGTATTTCACCAGAATCTGACCTTCACTACCAACTCCTTCACCTGGATGGTTGCTATGGCTTCCTCCATCAGTTATGCATACAACTCAAAACCCTGCAATGACAGTGGCTTAGACAAGATGGTTGTTTATTTCTCCCTCATGTGAAGTTAGTCCACAGCTGCTGTGGCATTGCCAGGCCAGCATTATAGACCTATCTGGGCTTCCTGACCTACCATCTTCAACATACGGCTTCCCTTTTAAAGGCTGCTTTATGGTCTAAGATGACCACTGCAGCTCCAGCTATTATGTTTATGTCCCAGGCTGGCAACAAAAGGAGAAAGCAAAAGAACAGAGCTCCCCTCAACAGAATAGGCTCTTCTTAAGTAGTGTTCCAAAAAGTGCTACATAGCTGTCTTCTTTCAGTTCATTGGTATCATGGTTTGGATTTAGAATGTCATGCTGACCTCATGTCCTAGATGAGGCAGCCATATTGAAGCAGGACATGGTTGCTACAGAGGAATCCCTGGGAGTGTGGCCTTTGGGACTCTCTCTCTCTATGTATGTCCCTCCTCCACTAGTGCTTTCTCTCTGGTTCCCACCTCCATGATGTGAGAGCAGAGTCCTTCCATTCATGCTCTCACAGCCATGTCCTGAGGTCTGCAGACTTCACTGGCCCAACGTGGACCAAAACCTCTGAAATCTCCAGAACTGTGAGAAAATAAATCGTCCTTTCTCTAAGTTGTGGTCATCAGGTACTTTGAGTCATAGCAGTGAGAATGCTGATTAAAACAACTGGCCAGAACTGTGTCTAAGCAGGAAGGGGGCTAGGAAATTTAGATTTCAGCTGGCCACACATACAAAGCATGGAAGGAAGGAAGGAAGGAAATGAAAGAGAAGACAATCAGGGTTCTATTACTAACAAAAGAAGGGGCAGATGGCATCTTTTGTTCCTCCTAACCTATCTCGCTGCTCATGGCCTTTTGCTACTGTCTTCCTCAGAGCAGCCAAAATATAACTTCTCTGCTCATGGCTCCCAGGACACTCGTAGTAAAAGCTGACTTCCTGCAGAGGTCTACAAGTTCCCGGGCCATTGGGCCCCATTGTCTCCTTGACCTCATTCCATCACCTTTCACTACTCACCCTGGTCCATTCTTGTTCATCAGACAAACCAAACTCTTGTCTCTGTAGAGACCTTGGCATCTGTGGTTCCCTCCACCTAGCCAATTCTTTCCCCGGCTTCCACACTGCCTCCCAGTTCTGTTCAATGTATCTTATTAGCAGAATCTTCTCTGATAATGTCCCTTCATTCCTTATGTCCTTGACCTCTGGGATTTCCTTGATAGAAACTCCTAACATCTGAAAGGTATTTTCATTTGTTGCAGCTCTCTCTTTCCTGGCTAGAAAACAAGCACTAGGAGAGTGATCTCATCTCATTTGTTCACTGCTGAATATCCAGTACCTAGAAGACCGTTGGCACCTAATAACCACTCACTAGATTTTTTCTTGAATGGAAAAGTCCATTTTTTAATATGAAGGATTTGGATGAGTTCAGTGGGTCAAATCTCATTTTTCCATTATCCAACTGGAGATGAGAGGCAGTGGGGTCATGAAGACCAGGTCCTCATCCTTTTAGAACATTCAAGTGATCATCTGAGAAATTGTTTGAGGTTAAATTTCTATTTGTTGAATGAATGAAGCTCTGACCACCTCCCTGACCCCCGAGGCTAGTTAGCAGCTCAGCCAGCTCCTGTGGCCATGAATGCCCCATGGAATCATAAATGGAAGGTGAATCCACGGCTCTTTGCCTGGAGTCACCACTGACTTTGGCAGAAGCACCAGTTACCTTTAAGGCTGTTGCTCATTTCAGGGGGTTGGGGGCAGTCAGCCTCTTGGAGAGTCAAGCTCTGTTCTCTGCTTTGGGATTGAGTGTAAGGTTTCAGTAACAAGGTTAAAGCCTGGCTGGTTTCCAGCTGGTCTTGGGCTCCCCAGAGTACAGCATAGCCTTGAACACATCGTGACATATGCCAAGAATAAGAAGGGGCTCTCTGCAGGTCCCTGTGACTGTACCCCCATCTTGCAGAGACAAGGCACAAGCACAAACAATCGAGCAAACATAAAGCACTAAACCAAAGGGTCTTTAACATCTCCAATGTACTGTCATTAGTAATACTAGCTAAACTACATTAGCATTACCATGTTACTAGTGTGTTCTACTCACCATACATGTGTTGTCTTTAATCCTCACCACTATCTCAAGCTGTAAGTATTATTATTTCTCCATGTTACAGATCCCCTGAATGAGAGATCATCTATTCCAGGAAGGCTTCCCAGAAAAGGTGGTACTGGATGGCAGAATAGTGATTTATAGCTGGGCAGTAGCCCAGGGGGCACACCAAGTAATGAGAAGTGATTCTAAAGGATGCAAAGATGAGAAAAAGATGTGTTTGAGGGACAAGAGGGAGCCTGCCTAGAGAAGGAAAGTAGAGATTTGTGCAGCTCTGTCACTGCTAAGGAAGCAATTGGAGTTTCATGCAAAGGTTCTTTAGAGATTCCCCCCTTTGTGCCAGGCCATTAGCTCTTAGGCAAGGGCTATTATTTGGATGTGGTTTGTCTCCCAAAAGTTCTTGTGTTAGAAGCAAGCTTGGTTCCCAATGTGGTGGTGTTAAGAGGTAGTGGAACCCTTAAGAGGTGGGGCTTAGTACAAGGTAATTATGTCTTTGGAGGGACTGCCCTTGAAAAAGAGTAATGTTGGCTTTATGGAGTGAGTTAATTCCTGTAAGAGTGGGTTGTTATGAAAGAGTGAGTCTGAGCCCTGACTCTCCCTGCTTTCCTGTTTCACCATGTAATCTCTTACTCACATTTCCACCAGGGTGCCATCTGCCATGATGTGATATAATCAGGGAGGTCTTCACCAGAGCTGAACCAATGAGGCTTCCAAAACAGTGAGCTAAATAAATCTTTTTTTAAAAAATTTTTTATTGGTACATTATAATCATACATCTTTGTGAGATACAAGCTTGTAGAGGCATAAGTGCACACATCTCTCATTTAACCCTTCTCTGATTCCAGCCCCATTCCCTCCTTCTCATGTTCAGTTTAGTGATTGACTTTGATGTTTGTGAAAGTACATCATGTGCATTAGGGTGTTTCCCTCCCTTCCTCCACTTCACCTTCAGTTAAGTCATCCTCTTTGCTTATCTAAGGTTTCTCCTTCTTTGTCTAGAGTCTCCCTTATGACCCATGTTCTCCCTAGCTTCTGCATATTAGGGAGAATATCCAATTTTTTACTTTTTGTGACTGGCTAATCTCACTTAAAGTACTTTTTCCAGTTCCATCCATTTCCCTGCAAATGACATGATTTTGTTCTTCTTTATGGCTGAGTAAAATTCTATTGTGTATATATCCCATAGTTTTGTAATCCATTCATTTCTTGATGGACATCTTGGCTGGTTCCATAGTTTGGCCAGCCTCAGTTATTTTGCTATAGCAACGGAAAATGGACTATAGTGAGTGCTTAGCAGAACTCTTGATCTATTTTAGTTAAATGGATGCTGTAGAGAAAACATCCATACAGTGCATACACAAAAGACACATGATTTAAATTTTTGCAGAAAGATATTTCTTACTCACAAAGGCACAGTTAACTGCAGACACTGTTTTATAGTCCTAACATAGACAGTACAAGTCTAATTGTTATAATTAATTTACTGCTATCTCCAGCTCTGAGAAAAAAGAAAGGCCCACAAGAGTTATTTTTCTTCCAAAGTGAATTTTCTTTAAAGGTCTTGGTTTAACCTGTATAGATAAATTAATTTGTAAAGTGATTAAAGAAATAATTCTTGGGAAAGAAAAACTTTATTAATATGTCCAAATGTTTAATGTCTTACCTTAGTAGATAAGAATTATACCACTTTAACAGTGAAGGTTACTATTTGGGCCATATTTTTAAATCTCTTGGCAATACAAATCATTACACCAGCTTTAGGATGGATTGTTTAGCTGCCTTGCTGATTTCACCACATTCATAAGAGGTTCTAAACTGAATTTAATTTTTTGCTCTACTGTTTCTAACAAAAATTCTTACACTCTTAACCTCTGTTAATATAAAGTCAATGTATTCCTTTAAATCATGTAGTAAATAAATATTTAGGTGGCTACCACTATGTTAAACAGTAAAGTGTGAGATAAACTCTTCAGCCTTTGAGAAGTCACAGGTTTTCCAGGGAGACAAGATTGTCATAAGTTAAAAAAAAATGACAGTAATGCAAGGTAGCATATAAATTAAATGCTACATTGTTTCATACTATAAATACTAAAGTCATTCAAATCTTTAGAGATGCCTAGTATTCAATTTATTTACAAAAGGAATAATTTTTATTCAATTTTAAAATTTGTGTTACAATCTATTCCTGAGAATGAAGGTGATTTTTAGATTTGATAGTAATGTTTTAAATAAATCTTCAGTTCCAGTACTTGGGAAGCTGAAACAGGAGGATCACAGGTTGGAGGCCAGCACATGGTCACTGAGAAAGACCCTATTTCGAAATAAAAATAAAATAGGGCTGGGAGTGTAATTCATAAATAGAATGCCCCTTGGTTCAATCCCCAGTATCATTAATCAATTAACTAATTAATTAACAATGAGTTTTGAGACTGTGTTTTGCTATGTGGCCCAGGCTGGCCTCAAATTCCTGGGCTCAAATGATCCTCTGGCCTCAGCCTCCAAAATACCGGGACTACAAGCATGTACCACCATGCCTGGCTAAAAATAAAATATGTTGAATAAAATAAATAAGGAATTTGGTAGTAATATTCGGCTCAGGAGTGGTGTGACTCTGAGGTTGCAATAAGGATCTCCTTGTGTGGCTTTTGCATCCACTGTATTGATGTACATTACTGGTCAGAGAGAAGTGGGTTATCTGACTGCAGTCTGGGGAAGTGGGAACTCACATGGAGCTTCTAAAGACTTGATTTCCAATAACTCACTGAGAAATTCTTTCTCCAGATGAACTGCATGTAGTGCAGTGTTATCGGTCTATTAGGAAATATGCCGAGTGCTTTTCATGTGGCTAGATACAAATACTATGAGTTCCGACATATTCATTTATCACAAGATTTTTCTTTGCCTTTATTTATTGCATCAGTGATTTGCCTGACTCATCTTCCTTGCTTCAAAGGCATGGAAATAAAGTAATTGAATGGGGGTTTAAAAAAAAATTGATCCATATCAGCACTGTTCCCTCCAAATGGTGGAGCTTTGATTCAATCCTTAGACCTTTGCTTCGAATAGGAAATTTCCTTATTTCCTGTAACCAATCCTCCTTGCCCCAGAGTCTGTTCCCTCTTAGGAAGGGAATTAAGAGTGGGAGGAACTAGGCATGGCGGTGCATGCCTATAATCCCAGTTCATGGGAAGCTGAGACAGGAGGAGGATTGCAGGTTCAAGACCATTCTCACTAACTCGGCAAGCCCTCAGCAACTTAGTGAGACCCTGTCTCAAAACAAAAAGCAAATAGGGCTGGGTGTGGTGGCACACACTTGTAATCCTAGTACTTGGGAGGCAGAGACAAGAAGATTGCAGGTTCAAGGACAGCCTCAGCAAGTAATGAGATTCTTATCAACCTAGCAAGACCCTGTTTCAAAATAAAAGTAAAATAGGGCTGGGGGTATAACTCAGAGGTAGAAAGCCCTGGATTCCATTCCCGGAACCATACACACACACACACACACACACAATAAAAATAAAAATAAAAGGGGTGGGAGGAATTAATCTAGCTCAGTATCTTCTGGTTAGAAGCAATCTCTTTTAGTTCATACTTGGTCACTTTGGGGTCACCAGTCATTCAAATTCAAGGCGTAGACTCCCCGTAAAGGAGCCCCCTGTTGCTGTCAATGGTGGCTCATTGCAAGAGAGGTGTGAGAGCCTGCAGACAGGTGAGGTATGGCTCATCAGCCAGTCCCCGATGCGCTGCTGACTTCCACCCCTGCATCCATGGCTGGTGAAACTCTTCATTCCCCTCTGTTTCTCACTGCTGCAGCTCCTAGTTTAGGGTCATTCACCCAACAGCCTTTGCTGCAAAACCTCCTTAACCAACAGGAAGTGACCACCAGCTCTGAATAGTCCACCACTGTGCCTGTCCTCTGCTTGAGAGGCCCCAGGAAATTCCTGTATCTTGGTGTGTCTAGTTCCCCAAGGCACATCTGGGGGGGGAGGGGTAGGTCTCAAGCCAGTTCTGCTTGGGATCCTCCCTCAACTACCTCTAACCTCAGGCAAGTTGACACTAGGTTAATCCAGTGATTCTCCAGGGGGCTGACTAAGTCCCCCGTCAGTTCCCAGGAAGTGGAAATCGACCCCATCGTGATAGAAATGCCCCTGTCTTGGTCACTTTGGGCTGTTATAATAAAAACACCAAACATTGGAGCATTTCAACAACCAGTATTTATTTCTCATGGTTCCAGATGCTGGAAGATCCTGGAAGATCCCAAGTCTGGAAGATCCTGTGTCTGGTGAAGGGCTGCTTTCCTGGTATGTGTGTGTGTGGAGGGAGGGGGAGGCAGGCGCACACTCTGGTCTCCTCTTTTTAAAAGGGCATTAACCCATTAACCCCATCATAGGGGTCTACCCTTATAACCTAGTTACCTCTCTAAGCCTCACCTCCATATACCATCATAGAGGAGAGAATGATTTCAACATATGAATCTGGGAGGGACATAAACATTCAGTCCACAGCAGGCCATAGATATCTGGTCATTTCCAAACGCCCCTGTCCAGGAATTGGATCTGAAGTGGGCAGCCAAAACCAATGTTTACCACAACTCTTTTGTTTCTTTCTCTGTCCTCCAGTTCAGACTCCATAAACCAAAAGTGCTTTCTTTGTCAGTATTGACAAAAGAGCTACAGAGAAAGAAAGCAGAAGACCAGGAAAATCATTCAAGGAAGCAATTCAAACTCAATCATCTTTATTATGCACCCGTAGGCCGTTTGTTTCTGGATTTCTTTTGTTGTGGAGTTGGCAGTTCCTTGAAGGGACTGCATCTTCATCCTTTGTAGACTGATTTGACTTTTTAGAGACAGCCAAAATTATCTCATGGCAAATGTGTTGGATAAACGAGAGGAGCTATCTGGCCAATAGATGAAGGCACTAACGGAAGAGAGGAAGATGCAGAAGGAAAAGAAAGAGCTTGTGCTCATGGCCACTAACCGAGTGACTAGAGAGTGAGAACTCACTCCCCAAAGCAAGGCATTGAGCTCTCACCAGCATCTAATGAGCTCTTAAATTAAAGGCCCTGTTTCCCAACACCGCCACAATGGTAACCAAATTTCAACACGAGTTCAGAGGGGTCGCCACATTCAAACCATAGCAGAAAGGAATTGGAGAGTTGCTCTGGTTTGGAGACAGAAATCCACCGATAATGCTCCAGGGCCTGTAGTTTCTGTCCTTTCCTGAACAGTCTCCCCAAAGCATTGCTGTCCAGAGAATGTAGTCCAGAGGTACATTTAGATGGGAGAACAATAAAAGCCAAGCACTTAAGCCTATACATATATGAATACATATTAGAATAAGTTAAAATATGTTTTAATTGGGGTTTTACATGTATTTAAACTGCTATGTAATAACACAATTAAAAAACAACTATAGCTTCCAACTCGAGTGTGTGTGTGTGTGTGTGTGTGTGTGTGTGTGTGTGTGTGTGTGGTACTTGAGATTGAATTCAGGAGCTTTCTATCTTGGAGCAACACCCCCATCTCTATTTTATTTTATTTTTTTAATTTTGAAACAGAGTCTTGCTAAGTTCCCCAGGGCTTACCAAATTATAGAGGCTTTGAGTCTGTGATCCTCCTGTCTCAGCCTCCTTAGTACTGAGATTACAGGTGTATACCACCACTCCCAGCTTTAACTTATTCTTAATGATAAATGAATTTTAATTCATAACTTGCCCTTCATGACTGGTTCCTGAGACCAGCCAGTGGGATATTCTTGGCCACCTAAAAGGCTTTGTTGGAAATTGTCTCAGTATTCATTCTCTCTCTCTCTCTCTCTCTCTCTCTCTCTCTCTCTCTCTCTCAAAGATGGTATTAGCAGCTTGAAAAAAAGTTTTTAAGCCAAATACAGTTTCTTTCATGTTATTTTTAGTAGCCTCTTCCTAAGCCATGTGCCTACAGAGTTGGATCTCTGACCAACCTTAATACTTCATTTCCAAGGCCCTTTTTGATTTTCAATGTCAAGCTATACTCTTCCCGCTTTAGAGGTCATTGTCTGGTGTTAATGCATATGAGCTAAAATCGATGGATAGGTGATATCCTTTTACCTTCCTTCCTAACAGTATCATTAGTCCTTGTTCAGTGGGCATGTCACATACCTTCCTGTTCTCCTAGGGAAAAATATTGCCCAGCCTTTTGTAAAAAAACTTTAAAATCACTTTTTGAAGAACAGCCAAATGCTGAACTATGAAAATGAGAGGCTGCCCTCTAGCTTTTTGACCAAGTTTCCCAAGGTCATCTTAGGAGAAAACTTAAGAAAATATTAGAGTTTGAAGTACAATCTTCCAGCTCTGCAAATGACTAGCCTTCTTCCCCAAAGTCAATCACTTGACCTCTATGTGCCTCAGTTTTTACTCTTGTCAAAAAATGGACCAGGAGGTTTGTACTCCTGGACTCCAAGGGCTCTGGTCTGATGGAGAAGGCGCTTACCTAGCAGGGAAATTGCAACCAGCTAGCTGCTTTTCTCTATAGTACTTGCAGAGAAGTAATCCAAGAAATTACCTACTCAGGGAAATTGGACTGCAGATCGATGGTAGCATAAACTCTTAACAGAGAACAGGCAATTTGGAGGGGGCGGGGAAGAGCATGAGTCTTGACCCAGAACCTTGAGCGCACTCTAAAGTAGATGGCTATTGTCGTTACCTTGAGATAAAATACAGCACCCATCATTCAGTGATGATGGGGCACATTTTAAATGTGTGTGTACATGTAAGTCAGAATACGAAAGATCATTTTTGTGAAGAGGAAACTAGAATCCAAATAAATCACACAATCAGCAGTAATGGGTATTACTGTGAGTGGCAACACCAGACTTCAAATACAGATCTTGCAAATCTACCTGTAGTATTTTTTTCTACAATACAGTGAATTTTATTTGGGTCACTGAGCCCCCTGAGAATCTGACAGATCTTTGAGCCTACCCTCCAGGAAAATGCATATATTTTTCACACATCATTTCATCTCATCCCTGGGCCTCCAAAGGGACCATGCACTCAGATTAAGAAACCCTGTACTGTGGCTTCTGGATATGTCTGACTGCATTTATCAAATGAGAACATGATTTTTCACCCTTATGTCAGAAGAGGAAGGTAGATTTTATGGTACCAAGACGGTTCAGAATATGCCTTTGCATATCATTGGAAATAAATAATCTCTCCTCGCTCTGTTGTGGTCTTTACCTGGGATGCTGAAGGTGTTCCAGAATTGGAGCTACATTCAAGCATGTGTTCAGCAGATCCTTACTGAGAGCCCAAAGTGGCCCTGGCCCTGGAGTTACAGTGAGGCCTGAGAGAGGCCTTGCTCTCGAGGAATTACCCTCACTATGAGGGGAGATGGGCACTAGATAAACATATAGATTACATAAGGCAGTTACCTGCTGTCAAGAAACTAAGACAGAGTGATGAGCTAGTGACGGCATGAGAGGGAGAGTCCCCCAAGGGCTGCATGGACAAAGAAGGCTTCTCTGAGGAGTTGACATTTGAGATCTGACCTAATAAGACATGACCTGGGGGAGATTGAGGGAACAGTGTTTCATGCAGAGAACATACCTTGTACAAATATCAGAAAGTGGTGTGTGTCACCATTGGGAGAGGGCTTGACAAGAGGGCAGGTGGCCTGAGCTGAGGCTGCAGAGGAGGGTGGCACCAATCTTCATAGGGCCTTGGAAGCCAAACTCCAGGCTTTGGGTTTTAGTCCCTGTGAGAAAGGAAGCATTGAAGTGGTTAGGCAGGTGACATGATCTGGTTCATATTTTTGAAAGGCCACTTGGGCTGCTATGTGGATTGGATTGCTGGGGGCAATAGTGGCAGAAGCAAGATGGGTGTGTCCCCCAAAGACTGAAACTGACTTTGCTCAGGTGGTAATGATGAAGAGAGAGAAATGTTAACACTAACAGATTTGGGAGAGAGAGAGAGAGAGAGAGAGTGTGTGTGTGTGTGTGTGTGTGTGTGTGTGTGTGTGGTTGAGGGCATAAACCTGTCAATTGAAAGGATGCTGGGAATACCACTTCTGGGTATCTACCCAAAAGAATGGAACAATTCACAATTGCCAAACTATGGAACCAGCCAAGATGTCCATCAATAGATGAATTGATTACAAAACTATGAGATATATACACAATGGAATTTTACTCAGCCATAAAGAAGAAAAGAATCGTGTCATTTGCAGGGAAATGGATGGAACTGGAAAACAGTATGATAAGTGAGATTAGTCAGTCACAAAAAGTAAAAAATCATATGCTCTCCCTAATATATGAAAGCTAGGAGGAAGTGGGACATAAGAGGGACTCTAGACAAAGCAGGAGAAACCTTAGATGAGCAAAGAAGGTGACTTAACTGAAGGTGATGGGGGGCACCCTAATGCACACGATGTACTTTCACAAACATATCAAAGTCAATCATTAAACTGAACGTGAGAAGGAGAGAGAGGGATAGAGTGAGGCAGGAACTAGGGAAAGGTTAAATGAGAGATGTGTGCATGTATGCCTTTATCAGCTTGTACCTAACAAAGATGTATGATTAAAATGCACTGATAAAAAAAAAGAAGTACCACCTTAGTCACTTCAAATAAAAATAAAATAAAACAGAAAGGATGCTGGGAAGGGAAAGGAAGAGTTAAGCTGAATATGATACCTAGGGTTTCGCCAAAGCAACTGGGATGGTGATGAAGCTATTTCCAAAGATGAAGTAGACAAGAGATAGAGAAAATGTGGGTGAGGGGCAGGGGTGGACCAAGCAGCCAGGAACTATGATCAAATTTGCTAAGTGGGAAGCTAGATATGTGAGTTTGGAGTTCCAGGGAAAGGTCATGGCTAAAGACATCAATACAGAAGTGATTTCTTTCTGTGTCCTATAGAAAAATCACATAATTAAGGAAAATTAAAGAGGATAGAAGATGACCCAGGACAAAGCTTTGGAGAAGTCCAACATATAGAGGTCAACAAGAAGAACTACAGCCAGCAAAAGCACCTGAGAAAGAGCAGACAAGGAGGTAGGAGGAAAACCAGGAGAGCATTGGCCATGAAGCCAAGGGAACAAAAGAAGGAAATGATGATGGCAAATGCTTCTAAGATGCTACAGCAGACATACTCATTTTCTCCAGTTTTCTTTTCTTTTTTTTTCTTTTTTTTTTTTTTTTTGTGGTACTGGGGATTGAACTCAGAGGCATTCTACCTCCGAGCTACACCCCCAGCCCTATTTTTTTTACTCTTTATTTTGAAACCGAGTCTCACTAAGTTGTGGAGTGCCTCACTAGATAGCTGAGGCTGGCCGTGAACCCGGATTCTCCGGTCTCAGCCTCCCGAATGCTGGGATTACAAGCGTGCGCCACCACGCCCGGCTTCCAGTTTTCTTTTAGTCATAAAAACCACTGAGTTCAAGCTGGACACACAGTCACACATATAGGACTACATTTCCCAGGCTCCTTTGCAGCCAGATGTGATCATGTGGTTGTGTTCCGGCCAGTGAGTTATGAGAAAAAAAGACTTATGCAATCTGCTAGACTTGGCCTTAAAATACTGGGTGTGCATTCCCCTTTCTCTTTTCCTGGAATGTGGACGTGGCAGTGGCTCAGCCTCAGTCACATACATGAGGCTAGTACTCAGAGGAATATCAGCGAAACTGATGAGAGGATCAAACACAGGTCTCTGAATGTTTTTATGGAGCAGAGCTGCCCACATACTATGGATTACCTTGGGCTCCCTTCTGAAAGAAACTAATGTATCTCTGGAACCACTGTATTTGGGGGTCTCTTTAAGCTTTATAGTCTATGCCATAACTAATTCACGTAGATAACCATAGCAAAGATGATAGAGACGTGACATGGAGCTGATTGGTGGTATAACTGGGTTGGAAACATGCTGGGAGTGGACTGAAGAGTGTTATGGTTTGGTACAGAATTTCTCCGAAGAGCTCATGTATTAATGTTCAGGGTTGATATGATTAAGTCATAAGAGCTGTAACCCCAACACTGTGGACACACTGGGTGGTCACCTAGGCAGGTGGAGTGTCGCTAGGGAAGGTGAGTCCCTGGGAGTGTGGCCTTAGGGACTGTGATTTTGTCTTTGAATCCCCTTGCTTGTTTGTTCTCCCTCTCTTGCTTCCAACCTCCATGATGTGAGAGCAAAACGTTGCTCTCTTCCTCTCTCTGCTTCCTGCTGCCATGTCCCGAGCTCCGCAGGCTTAGCCTGGCATGGATTGAATCCTGAAATCTCCAAACACTGTGAGCAAGTAAGACTCCTCTCCTCTAAATTGTGTGGTTAGTTGTTTTCGATGATAGCAGTGAAAATGTTGACCAAGACAAAGAGCTAATCCCTTCTTTCACTTTTCATTCATTCAGAATATTTACTGATTTTTTTTTACTACATACCATGCACTGTTCTAGGTCTTGGATATAGTAGAGAGCAAGGGAGATAAATCCTGCCCTCATGGAAATTACATTCTTGTAGAGAAGTTAGAAAATAAACAGGTAAACAGATCATGAATAAGCACATAAATATGGAGACCAGGTGGTGGCAGGAGCCGAGAAGAAAAAAAGAAAAAGCAGAGAAAATGGTTAGAAAGTGCTACTGTAGGTAGATAGGTCTCAGGGGAGGTATTTCAGAGTGGATTACTTCTGGGCCGAGTTGAATGAAAAAGGATTAAAGGGAAATCTACATTAAAATCCTGAGGAAGAATATACCAGGCAGAGGGAACTGAAAGTAGAGAGCCCTCCCAAGCTGTATTGATCTAAATTATGTCCCTCTCATTTTTTTTTTATTTCTCTTCTTACTTAGTTTAAATACTAGAGTTCAAGCCAGGTACAGTGATGCACACCTGTAATTTCAGCTACTCCGAGGACTGAGGCAGGAGGATTGCAAGTTCAGGGCCAACTTAGGCAACTTTGCAAGAACCTTTCTCAAAGTAAAAAATAAAAAGGGCTGGGGGTGTCATTCAGTGGCAGAGTACCCCTGGGTTCAATGCCCAGTACCACACACACACACACACACACACACACACACACACACACACACATATTGCAGGTTCCAACATCACATCTCTCTTTTGCAAATACCTGTAAGCACCTTCAGCATGTTCTCCACATCCTAGTGTATCTCTAGTCACCTACACAAATGCTTTGCGCCAGTACACAAGACTCCCAAATGGGCTGCAGGAAGACACAACCCACGTGCTTAGACTCATGTTAGATTCAAATCCACCAGGTTCCAATGAGCTAAATATTGTTTAGCAATCCTTTCTGAACTTTCTGAATCCATTCTGACACTTCCTGCATATGTTTCTCATTCTCCAAAAATAATCATTTCACAGTGTGTTCTGTCTGTTCAAACCTCCTATCACTGCTCTTGCCCACATCTTTTTTCTCAGTTGCCCCATATTTCACTGACGAAATAGATCCACCACCGGAGAGTTTTTTCCTCACTGATAAATATCCAACTCATCCCCTTCTTTTTCAATGGGGATGAAGGGTCTTTGCTCCTATTAAAGACTAAACCCACCATGCATGGTGGTGCATGCCTGCAATCCCAGTACTTGGGAGGCTGAGAGAGGAGGATGGCAGGTTCGGGGCCAGCCTCAGCAACTTAGTGAGACCCTGTTTCAAAATAAAAAATAAAATAGGGCTGGAGGTGTATCTTAGGGTAGAATGCCACTGGGTTCAATCCCTGGCATCACAAAACTAACTGACTAACTGACGGACTAAACCCTCCATTTATTTATGGATCCACCCTTCTCCTGCACATATCACTCACTTTTCCTGCACCATCAGTGTATTCTCTTCATCACCACGTTAGGCCTGATTCTTTAGTAGATGGAGGGGAAAAGGAGACAAGAGATCAACAGACAGAAACAAAGTGATTTTCTAAATCCCTATAAACTTCCCAGCTATCACCCCCTTTCTCCACCTCCTCATAGTCACATCATCTCAAAGCTAATCTATAGTCACTCAGTAGCCAAGCCCATTGCACACACATGTACATACGCGCTCCCCCAAATCGGGTCCCCTCTCATCACCCCCATTGTTGTAATTCAAGGCCAAGCTACCATTGTCTGTTATCTGAGATATTTCAATCATGATTTTACCCTTACCCTTAGCATTCCGTTCTTCAAATAGAGGCTAGATCAATATTTTAAGGTGCAAAATATGTTATATTCCCTATGATTACTCCAAAGGCTTTCTGTCATGACTACAAAAAAAATTAAAACCCCTTTCCCTGGTCTATAAAGACTTCAGTGATCTGGCATCTCTCTCTCCAACCATCTGCTGACTCTTTCCACTTCATTCACTGCATGCTATGGTTTGGACCTAGGATGTCCCCCAAAGACTCATGTGTAAAAGGCTTGGACCTAAGGGCAGTGCTACTGGGAGGTGGTGGAACTTTAAGAAGTGGGATCTAGTGCGAGGTCTTTAGGTCACTGGGAGCATGTCCTTGAAGGAGATTGGGAGGCTCTGATTTCTTCCTCTGTCTCTTTTTCACTTCCTAGCCATAAGGTAAGCAGCTTTGCTCTGCCACATCCTCCTGCCATAATGTACTATCTTGCCACAGACCCCAAAGCTACAAAACCACCTGATGACTGGAACCTCCAAAACTGTGAGCCAAAGAAAAACCTTTCCTTCTTATAAGTTAATTGCCTCAGGTATTGTTACAGTAACAGAAAGCTGACTAACACAATAAAGGAAAAGTTCATTCCCACCCCAAATTATCCTTCAGAAAATCGATAATTATTTTTGAGTACTTACAAAGTTGTTCCAGACATGGGATTTTATTATTATTTTTTGCAATTATGTTACTTAGAACCACAAAATATTTTGAGGAAATCATATAGTTTAAAAATAGG